>LTAE01005480.1:0-15123 GCA_001647135.1 Pontederia paniculata
CCCCCTCTCTTGGTGCCATCTAGATCCTACATTAACATTGTCCTCAGTATTGGAATCCAATACCCGATAAAAAATTAATCAAGAAAAATATGAACCCATTGCAAGTAAAGCTAAAATGAAAGAAGGAAAAAGAAACAATCCAAGTATATTCTAATGTGGTGCGGAGGTGGCAGTTGGAGTTAGAAGTTGTAAAGTCCTTAGCTAGCATAGTAGTTATGAATATTCCTTATATTGTTATTGATTCATGTGTGACATACACATTTGTGTATGATGTCCTTGTAATTGTATAGTATCCCTACCCAAATGGCCTCTAAGGTAGATTGGAGTATGTACATGTTCGTTGAAGAAAATGAGCTAAGCCAATGTGATCAAAAGAGTCGCATGATATCATTCTATAGGCTGAAAATCTCCAAAGTCTCTCGTGTGCGAAGCAAGTTGGAGCAAGATCTATAGAGGTCAGAGTACTACTTTCGATGGTTGTCGACGCGGAATGTAATGCCTAGCAATCTTTCAATCAACCCTTCATCAATCATCACTTTGATCCAAGTCTCCCTAATTTTTGGGGTATGCTAGTTCTTCCGGTGCTCCATAAATGAAGCAAAAAGATCAAAATGAGCGAAAAAGGAAGGGTTGTCATGATCGTGAAAATGAGGTCATGACCCGTGATATGTGGATTCATGGCCCGTGAAATGGAAGCCAAGATCGTGATGCTATATGAAGTTACCGACCAAATTTGGATTTCACAGCCCGTGAGTTGTTTGTCAAGTCATGATGACTCATAATTTGCACATGAAGACAGATTCACAAGCATTATTCTATCATTTCACGATCATGAAAGTGATGTCACGACCTATGATGTTCAATATCTGATTATATGAATGTTTTGCTCATGCCCATGAATGGTAAGTTACGATCAATGTTTGGTCAGATCACGATCGTGAAAGTGAGGTCACGACCCATGACTAGTACTTAGGTGTTAGATCAGGTACTATGACCAAGTTTCACAGCCCGTGAAATGAAAGTTCACGGTCATGAAGGGTTAGTCATGGCTCATGGTGTTTTGCAGCCTTTGTTCTTTAGAAGTCTCCTGGATAAAAAAAAATATTAAGACGAACTATCAAACTAAGACACTAAGATGCACATACACTAACTATGAGCATTATTATACACAATGAAAATAACTAAAGGAAAGAAAAGGAACAAACTCACAAAAAAATTTATACATTCGGCGTGATGGTGGAGATTATTATTCTTCATAAATCAAAATTCGTTTGAGATATAATTCTTCTTCTGTAGATGCTCAATTGGCGAGCGTATTATCATCATTGAATGGAGGCTTCACTTGAAATTATGATGGTAGGAGGTGTTGGTCGTTTTTCAGTTGAATATGAATGTTTTAAGTATTTATGAAGTTGAGTTAAACTTTTTTACCTCCATTGCATTGCTACAATATTCGAGGTTGTGTTCCTCCAATCTAGTGGTAAACATGAGGGAGATGATGAGGTGTAACACCCCTGATCAAGGTGTGATATTGTCCGCTTTGGGCCTTAGCCCGCACGGTTTTACCAAAACGCGTCACACCTAGTGAAGGTCATGTTCCCATATATACTCAACATCTCTCTCGTGACTTGTGTATGTGGGACTAATCCAAGGCATGCCTCTTGCATCCTTCCCCCCTTAAGGGACTCAACGTTCTCGTTGAGTGATCTCCCACCATGACATAGAGGCCCACAGTGAGTGGCTCTGATACCACATGTAACATCCCTGGCCAAGGCGTGATATTGTCCGCTCTAAGCCTTAGCCCGCACGATTTTATCAAAACGCGTCACACCTAGTGAAGGTCATGCTCCCATATATACCCAACATCTCTCCCGTGACTTGTGCATGTGGGACTAATCCAAGGCATGCCTCTTGCATGAGGCCTCCAAAGGTGACCTCTTGCGACACCATTACATTGAGATATAGGATGTGTCTATTGTTGATGATGTGCTGAAAAAGGTGGTTGAATTGGGGACAGTATTGTTGTAGCGGTTGAAACTTCCAAAGGTGTGATCTCCCCCTCCGAACTTGTCCATCTTCGATGATGTATGCATTTGTCTCCTTGACACGCCATTGGGTCATCCATGTCCTCTTTGAAAAATTACTTTTGAGCCACCATATTTGTTTATATTTATAGTGGCATGGACATATGATAATTGCAGAGTCCTCCTCGATATCCTTAGATTTAGTATTACGAGAAATCAATTGCGCAACTTGATTCTCTGATGCATGTAGTTTCGCTTCTAGGTCATCGAACTTGATAGTTCTTGAATGACTTGGTCTTCAATTGGGTCAATTGTGACTCCATGTTTTCGATGATTTGGTCTTGTATCATGAGCCTATTTTCAATTATTGTGATGAATAATAAACCATCTCTTCAAGGACTATCTTTGACTTACATGATGGTGTGATGACGATCTATATATTATTGTTGCATTGTCTTAAATTTGAAATTTGTCTCTCCATATTAGATATTGTATAGAGACTTTTTTCAATAAAGACTTCATCATATTTATGATCATAACAAAATGATCCATGAATAGATCATTTGTTTGAACTTGTTGAGGCTTCTTCATGGTGCTTTGAGTATATGTTGTCTCAATGTGCATTCCATCTTGTTTGACAACTTTATTCTCCTTAATTTGTTAATTGATGGTCGCTTTCTTCTTTGTCATTGAGGGTGTGGTGATGTGACCACGATGATCAAGATGTATATAGAAAATATCTTTTGAAAAGCTACATAAAATATCTATATTTGAAAAAAATTAGAGAAAATCTCAAACTAATAAAATCAAAATAGATAATGAACAAAAATCCTCAATAACTGCGCCAAAAACTTGATGTGTGCTAAGACGATAGAAAATTTTGCTAGCAAGTACACCAGTCGTATTAATTAATAGAGAAAGTGAATAGAGTATCATTCCCACGAGTATTGATATTATTATTTATCTAAACCCACCAGCTAATAGGAAATGACATTGATGTCATCAAAGTAGACCACTAAGAATTTGCGGGTGGGTCAACACCCTCATAAAGGTACTGGGAGCATTGGACATCCAAAGGGCATTATTAATCATTCATGGTTTTGCAAACTATAAAATTAAAGATAAAATTCAGCTCTTGATAACAAGCGTTGGTCTAGGATGAGATAAGAGAAGTAGGAAGAAACAATGTTTTACCAAAGTCTAATGAAAGTTCAATTTTAATTAAATTCTTGTGATGATTAGGATCTACCAAAGTCTGATTTCTTCTCTAGAATGCATCAACTATTTCAACTCTAATGAACTCGACCTTTCGTCTACATGATGGTAATTTAATCTATCAGTAATTTTTTAAGCTATGGATCATTCCTCTTAAGAATGTCAATCTCATAGGCCTCACACCTAATGTATTTCTCTCCATATGCTACTTAGGTGTGGTATGCAATGCTTCGAATAGAATGTTCAAAGATCAATTTCAGAAGTTAGAGAAAACTAAGAATTCTCTATTCCTCTCGAGGATGTTGGCAAAGATCAAAATTTTAAGAAAATCATGAAAAATATTAAATCACAACATTCATACACATAAGCTTAACAAACTAAATACAATTAAAAACAAGGGTCCACGTGTTTTCTGTTATATTAAAAAATCTCCACGGAAAATAGACTAAAAATATGTAGGGGAGTTCATCCTTAGAAGAGAAAGAATATTACAAAGAATAAATTAGAATTTCAACACCTCGACAATTGTCTCTTCATAAAATTATTGCAACAATCTATCTTCTTCTCCAACATTTGGCTCTCCCAACCTTGAAGTGTCTTCCCAAATTGATGCATTGGGGTCTTATTTATAGATTTTCGATAGGCTTCAACAGGTGTGAAGAGTCCAAACATGCCAACTTCATTTTCCAATGGATATAACTCAATCACAGGTCAAACTCCTTGAAAGATAGTGTTTAATCATTTCAAAATCGTAACTTTTAACTAAATGCCAAAAAGTTTCAAGACACGTGACTGAAGCTTACAAACATATTTCCATATTATCACGACCCATGAGATGGCTTTCACTATGGTGACTGAAGCTAAAAATCGAATATGGAGGTTGTCACGACCCGCGAAATTGATTTCACGACTGTGATCGTGGTTAGAAACTGCATCTAGAGGTTGTCACGGATTGTCAAATGGATTTCACGATCTTGACCGAAGCTAAAAAACTAAATCTAGATATCATGGGCCGAAAAATTCACTTGGAGACCCTCTTTCAATGATCGAGGTGTTATGGGTCGTGAAATAGTGAAAACTGCAATTTTTTTTTCGTCATGGATCGTGACATTTTTACGATCGTGATCATATGTTCTAGTAGAAATCAGCATATTCAAATCACTATTTTTGACTCATTTTAACTTCAAATTGAGTGTCATTTTTCCAATGTCTTCATCTCGTCATCCTCTTGCCTCCTAAATAATAAAAAGCAATAAATTAGGTAGTTTTATGACTCAAAATAAATAAATACAAATAAGCATATAAAATAATGCATGTGATGTAGAAATGACCGAAAATAAACTAAAAATGATATGAAAAATATGTATAATTATGCATGCATCACTAGTCCAAAAGTCACACTTTAGAGACAATCACTTATGCAACTTTAAGGGCATGATGTCTATGAAGTCCTTAGTGGTCATGAGAACTTCGGGTGAAGTAGAGGAGAATGGTCTCGAGTCGTTCAAAGTGGCGGTTGCCAAGGACGTATGATCATTCTTACGCAACCACTTCGCCACCTACATGATAGATTAAGTCTTATACTTAAATTCTCTGATCGATTTTATAGGAAGACTGTAAAGACCCTTAAATCAAAGATGATTAGGGAGTTGGTCATCAGAATGAATCATGTCGCAATGTATCAAAGGAAAAAGATGCCCGCCACCATAACGTCGAACCTCCCCAACCACTCGTTGATGCAGACCTTCGCTCAAGGAGAGATCCATGTGGTTGACATGGAGTTCGAGCTCACGGCCTTGAAGATGGAAACAATATATTGAGTGACAACTTTAACTTCTTGGTAGCCATTTTAGACGAATAGCTCTAATGGTTCCATGTCGATGAGGGCATTGAGGACTTCCCCATTTTACTCAATGTTTATGTACAATTGATCGATCAATGGAGTGCTCATCGAAATGTCCATGACATTTAAGATATGCATTGAGCTCATGCATACCTCCTCTATTTTCTTCTCGCCTAGACAATATATGGCATTGACTGTTGCCTTTTATGGATAGTTGCATGTCCAATGAGAATCTTGCAAATGTCGCAAGGCTTTGTGGATTATTTTTATCGCTTGAACCTATTGGGCTTCTTGTCGCAGTGTTCATTGCTCTTGTCACACAAATGAGCGAAGGTTGGTCAATCTCACGGCTCCAATTCCACCTAGGCCTAAAGTTCAAACTATTGATGAACATGCTCCCTCAACATGCCCCTCTGGAATTCGTAGACAGAGCTCCATGAATTCTTTCACATGCTCCCTCAACATGCCCTTTTAGCTGACGTTGAAAAAGGAAATCTTGGCCTCCAATCCTAACTTGGTGGGGTAGAAGAAAGCATGGAGTTGAAGGTCGAACTAATCTCATGTCTCAATGGGTTCCAGTGTTTGCAGTCTACAACGTCGTTGAGGCAATGCCACCACAAGTTGGCTGCATCTGAAGGTAGAAAGTTGCAATCATCATCATACTTGCTTCTGATGTCACATCCAACACCTCTGAGTACCTTCGGATGTTCCACAATAAGTAATTGATTTCCTTCATCAACCTCTCTCCTTTGTAGAGCTTTGACTTAGAAACTTTAATCCTAGGCTCACGAGATGCATCTTCTTCTCTATGATGGTCATTACCTAAATGTCTCTTTATCTCTTCACGGAAACATGGAGGTCTTCCTACATTATGACTTGTATGGCATGAATCCTACTTATTATAGAATATATGAGATCAATCACAACATATTTCATCAATTTGAATCACACATAGAGCGGCTTGTCCCTAACGGTCACGACCTTCACCACCATGGATAACACTCACTCATGTGTCACAAGTTGATCTTGCATTTCACCCACGTCCGGTTGGAACTAACTAAAGCGAGATTCAAAAACTAACATGACGTTGTTCGACATTGAGCAGACCCACTCCATGCAAGACGTGTTTTGATTGGGCATTATTGATCTTTGAATTTTATATATTTTGTACTTAGATGTTAATGATTTGATTTCTATAGCCACTCACTGAGTAGTCCTAGCAAAGTTGATCAAATACCCACTTGTCATGGGGCTTCTTTTCACTTTGAGGCAACAGATGGTACCTAGATGTGTGTGACGACTAGGTAAGCTCTTTTGTGTTTTGGTCGTAGCAGAATTTTGATCATTTTGGTGTGACCTATTTAAAGGCCTCTTCTTAGGGTGTTTGGCCTTTTATGCGTGTAAGGGTGTCAACACACGCTTAAGGCACACAACAACAATTTTTAGTAATATCTCGGATGAAAATATAGGCCTTGTACACAATTGTTGATTAAACACTAGTTTTTTATATGGAATGTAAGTAGCATGACAAAATGTAGGTGATCCTCCATATTATATCATCATTTTAGTGATCGGAGTGATGACATATTGTGTGAAAGACCATCATGAGAGGTGCAATTAAACCTTCACCATATTTAGAATAACATCATTAGAGAGCTTAAAAAAACTAACAAAATAATTATAAAAATGGTTCAAAAAAAGAAAAATATGTTTATAGTAAGATAACTTGAGTACACCTTCCAACTACCCGAAACACATACTTGCAGAAGTCGTTTTGTTTTATGATAATTATTACTAGTTTAAAAGAAATGTGTAACATATTTTGCGTCTGAAACCTTAGTCCATGATTAAAAATAAATTAAACAACGGTAAATCATTTGAATATGCCTTTTAGTGTTTGATTGTGAAATGTGCTGCACTTTTTTTTTCTATTATTAATCTCGTGGTAATGTTGTTTGCTTGATATGATTTCTCCGTAAATGCACTTTTTTACAGTTCAGTTGTGAAATCATTTAGCAAATCGACGTTGCAACATTTGCTAGATCTCTCTCTCACCAAGGTCATGACTCAAGTAGTGATACTTCCCACCAACAACTTTGGACATGAGACTTATTTATGTGTTAGTAACATTCCTCATTTTTTCGGCTCATGGGCTTAATAAAAAGAAAGCTAAATTAAAAATAAAAAGATATATAAGTATGAAGAAAATCTATCTGTTTTTTTTTTTAAAAAATCTTCCTATCCAAACTCTCAGAGGATGATTATGTTCGAATTCAATCGTTTCTATGGTAGAAAAGAGATTCGTCTTGAATCACCTTTATAATGGTTGGGATCTCAACTTCTACCTTGAAGGTCGAAGATTCAAAACATAACTAAATAAATTAAAAATCGAGAAAATGTAAATAAATTTGAAGTGGGAATGAATTCATTTTTAAATTCATATTCCGAAAAATGTCTAAAATCTTATTTGTTATTGAAACTATAGTATCCAATTTCTATTTTGTACTAACTCACTAGGAAAAAAATCTCCAAGCGCTCGACAAGAGAAGGTTGATTTGGGAGTCAACTCCCATCCTAAAAGAATCAAAATTGTGAAGCTAATAAGTGAAAAGAGGAAAAAAAAAAAAGATGGCATGTCACACACCAAGGGATCCTGTGGATACCTAATAAGCAAGTAGCGTGGCCGGCTGACCCTGCAAGCAGCGAGTGACCTACCTTAATAAATAGAAGTTGAGCATATATGATGGGAATTAGCTGGCTGCATGGGGTTTGGTTTGTGGATGATAGGGAACATACGAATATATAATATATGTACATGGAAGGTTCTAATATGAAGGGAGAATGAAAGGTTCCAAATGAAATCAGGCTTCATATAATTGGCAATAACTGAAAGGGAGTATGAAGGTTCCAAGTCTGGCTTCATGTGAGAGATTTCCTAGCAAAATAAATTATATATCCTTATTGAAAAAATAATAATAACTTGTATATCTGCCACAGCAGTACTGAGACAGTACACAATCCAATTTTTTCTGACAATGGTTGCACACTTAAAATCACAGAGATGATGGATACAGGAACAATAAATTTATCAGGAAGACACTTGTTAATATCAGTATAGACAGTAGAATAGTTGGGACTTAGAGGACCTGTTTGGTACAAGAATAAGAGGGGAATAATCATTTTCATCCAAACAGCTATAGAACAGTGTTATTCTTACATTTTTCCAAACCACCTTGAAGCCCGTGAAACCACCCGTTTTTGCCCATTAAACAAGAACAATTTGTTCTTGCTAATAGCAAGAACAAATTGTTCTTTCATTTTTTGCCTTTTCTTAACTTACTTTATTAAATTATTTTATATTCATAATTATATAGTTAGTTAATTATAATTATTTTTTTAGCTTTTTATAATTTTTTCATAAAAGTGTGACATTATAGATGAAAAATAAATAAATATAATTTCATAAATATTAATAATTAAGTATTTAATTAAATTATTAGGTGATAATAAATTATTTTAAAAATAGAATGAAGAATCTTAAGTATTCATTGCAAATATTAGTTAATTACTACAATCTTATAATTATTTAGTAGTAATTAATTATTAATTATTTATAGTTAATGCTAACAACTTTTATCGTTATTTAATTGAATAACAAGAAATATATTAATTAATTATAGTTAATACTTTCTATAAATCCCTAATTATATTTAATAAAAATATACAATTAAATATTAAATTTATTTTTTTCTCAATTCAAGAAAACACTATCTATTTTTTTGTGCTAGCAATTATTTTAAATTGCTTTATCAAATCATTTCATATTTATAATTATATAATTAATTAAGTTTTTAGCATCTTATAAATTTTGCACAAATAGATGGAAAATAAATAATATTAATAGTTAATTATTTAATTAATTATTAGGTAATAACATGTTATTCAAAATAGAATGGCAAAAAAGATTAACTAGTTTTATTTAATCTTAATTAGAATTAGTGCCAATAGTTTTATCGTTATATAATTAAATAATTAAAATTATATTAATTAATCATAGTTAATATTTACTATAAACCCTTAATTATATTTAATAAACATATATAATAAAATATTAATTTTATTTTTTCTCACTTCAATCAAATATCTGATTTTAATTATTACAATACCAACTAATTCATCCAAACACATCACTAGAACATCTCCACAAGAATAGTTCACTCTTATTCTTTCCAAAGAACAAAAAAGGAATATTCTTCTTAATTCCCCTCAACCTTATTCTCGTACCAAACGGGGCCAGAATGTAGTATATTGTTAAGTGGAGAACAGTCAGATGTTCATCTTCAAGGCACGAAGTACAAAGAAAAGACTAGTTTTGAACGGTCATAAAAATGAGAACAATGTTATGAAGGTTTTTAGATTAGCTATGTAAACAACCATATGGCCTTCCATATGCTTTGGTAGTTGTGTAGAATAACATGGAAACAAGAACATTTAATTGGATGGCTTGACCACAATCAGCAAAACAAAAAGTACGTAAATTTTCCGAAGAATTGGACGATGAAGGTGATTGTGAAAGCTATCTAGGTAAGCTTTTATAGCAACTCATGTAAGCCCAAAACTCATAAATATATAAATAAGACATAATAATAGAGCTTGAGCTGGAGACAATGCATTTTTAGATGATCCTAAGTAGCATAAAAGGATGTACGTTTGTAAACACCTTGTGAGTCAAATTTTCAATCAAACTTTGCAACATCATGCCCAGTTCTTATCAGCATCTAGCAGCTTAAAAAGACAATTAAGGTAACCGAGTTACACAACGGAGTGAGCCGTGTTTTCCGAACTACCAGATCTTTTTGATATACAGAGGGGAAGATGCAATATACTTTAGTTGACGTGAAATTGTTCTCCGTTTAAACATTTGCCATGTAGTGAAGAAAAAATAAGGTCAAAGTAGTTTAACTAGCTTCCATTTCTAGAACAAAACCTAGCCCGTTCGGCAAGGTTTGCCTCAGTTACGATACACAAATACTGACTAGAATTTATAAGATCTTGCGAGGGAAAATATGAAAAAGATTTAATTTACATCAAAGCACAAAAAGAAGGTATACCAACAGTTGCAAGCACAAGATAGACAATATACAACAATTTGACCTGTTTCCAGACTGGAGAAATAAACTCACCTCACTCTGCAAGCTGGAATCGCACTTGGATTTGAAGAACACTTTGGGCTAGGATTCGGTCTACAGCCCACACTACTTACTGTAGCCCTGCGTTGCATTCTGTAATCAGGTAGGCCATTGCTGGATAGGGACTGAAATGAGCCCTCATTTCCATTGTTTCCCTGCAAGGGCTCAAGTGTCTCCACAACATCGCTCATTAGAGGCCTTGCTTTTGGATTTTGACTCAAGCAGTAGTATGCAAGACTACAAGCCTTCTGGGCAGCTCTTACTGAGTATTGATCCTCTAACCTTGGGTCAATTATCTGCAGAACCTTTCTCTTGTCATTGAGTTTGGGTCGAACCCAGTCAACCAAGCTCTGCTCCTTGCTGGGGCGTGTCTTGTCCACAGATCGACGACCAGTCAAAAGTTCAAGAAGTACAACTCCGAAACTATAGACATCACTTCTTGCTGTCAAGTGTCCTGCTCATGTGGGTGAGACACAAGTAACATATCTATTGATTATGAATAGCATGGTATCATTAAAGAAATTTTTATGACATACTAATATGACACAATGAACTTTCTTAAAACAAGCCATAATATAGCAAATACAATAAGGAAAAGATTGCATAGAAAGTTCCAAGGTGTAAAGCTTTATACCAGTCATTACATATTCGGGTGCAGCATACCCATAGGTGCCCATTACACGTGTTGAGACATGGGTCTCATCACCCTCTGGTCCAGCTTTTGCAAGGCCAAAATCAGATAACTTGGCTGTATAATCCTGCAAGATGATGAAGCAGCAGTGGAATAAGTAAAAAATGAAGAGGTGTCACTTATAAATTAACCATATCTGCATAAGGAATCCGGTGAAACTATAGATGTTAAGAAAAGAATAAAAAATGCAATACTTAACCGAGTCCAGTAAAATATTTGATGTCTTAAAGTCTCGGTAGATCACAGGTCTTTCGGCATTGTGCAGGAATGCCAGTCCCTTAGCAGCACCAAGTGCAATTGACATTCTTGTAGACCAAGAAAGCGGAGTGGCAGTCTCTGAACACCTCAAGTAAGAAACATTAAGATCAGATGCAAAATTAATAAATCAACTGATAACTGCGTTTTACATAGTGAAATCACAACAAGAAAGAAACTAGGTGAAACTCAAAAGCAATATTGAGAATCACCTATTAAAGAGAATTGGGATGAATGGTATATCAACTAGCTTCAAGGAAAATGAATCGATAATCTTTTGAAAGATAAGCAGAAGGTTATCTTGGAAGTAACTTTTCAATTTAAAAATCTAAAATCTTCAATATGTGCTATCCATCCACTCTTTACAGTGAAGGCATCTAACCAGGATGGCAGAATGCATTCTTCATACTAAACAGAGATTAGCTATTGGACTCGAGCACAAAATCATTTTCTGACATGTTAAAACCCTTGCCCTTTGCGTAGTTGGCCAGAAAATATTGAACAGAAACAAAAGTGTGTAAAAGGCAAAATTGTTCGAAGACATTTGGTAGTAGGCCTCTTCACCTTGAAGTCTAAATTAATAAAGCAGTATGCCTGGGACCTACCATAAATATCAGAAAATAAATACTTAACTGATTCACTATCATGAAAGTTCAAAACTTTGGGCAAACAAAACCTAACTTGTGCACAGTCAATATGAAAAGGCTTCCAAATAGCTATCGGTTTGAGGGCAAAGAGATGCAATCAACAAAAGTTATCAGTGTCCAACTTGCATTTCTCTTGTACTCTAAACATCATTAATCTCCCCAGACATCATCTTTATGCAAAACTATCAAGTCACTTGTCAAAATTCAAAGAAGGTGAACAATTTCTTCCACCTGTTTAGAAAATATTTTTTACAACTCTCCTATATTGGGTCAATTTTACTAGTAACTATATAAACCTAACATCGAAATATGTTTACATATGTGGTTGACATTTTAAAATATTTTATTGAATAACACAACATTGAATTGAAAGCTCTTGCCCCAACAAAAGAATTCAAAGAAGGTGAAACTATCAAGTACTCTAAACATCATTAATCTCCCCAGACATCATCTTTATGCAAAACTATCAAGTCACTTGTCAAAATTCAAAGAAGGTGAACAATTTCTTCCACCTGTTTAGGAAATATTTTTTACAACTCATCTATATTGGGTCAATTTTACTAGTAACTATATAAACCTAACATCGAAATATGTTTACATATGTGGTTGACATTTTAAAATATTTTCTTGAATAACACAACATTGAATTGAAAGCTCTTGCCCCAACAAAAGAATTCAAAATATACTAAATTCATTTCAGCGATGCTGCAGCTACAATACATGCATGATATCTCAGTAATGACATGTGATTATCATCCTGAAACGATATAATATCCTAGAAGATAGAAGAAGCAATGGATCAAAAAGATACTGAGAGTCATATACGCATAATAATTTAAAGAAGGGATTGTCAGAGTAATATACTTCGAAACAAGTGGTTCTCAAGGCTCCCACGGAACATAAACTCATATACAAGCAGTCTATGATCATCTTCACAGCAGTATCCAATCAACTTAACCAGATTAGGGTGCCTCAGCTGCCCTAGGAAATTAACCTCCGTCTGACAAAGCCAAATAACAGTTACATTTAAGACCAAAATAAGGTAATTCACAAATATTCCTCGTTTAGCATCACTTCTTCCATGTAGAAGAACATTCCAATAAAATGCATATAAGGAAGAAAAAAAACCCAAAGTAGTGGTAGTAGGAAACTAGGAATGCCTTGCCAAATAAAAAAAAATCATTCACAATTTTATTTGCGGCAACAAAGAGGAAACAAGTAGCTAGTACGTTCAATGAGAAAGGGGAAAATTGTTCAAGATATCCATTTTTTATTTCAGCTATTGCATAATGTTTTGGTAGTATAGGAGATCCACGAACATGTTATAAGTAACTCTAGGTCAGATGTACCAAACAAAATCTTCAGGCTTATCAAAGGTTCAGCGCGACAACAGATAGCTGTTTCACACAAAAAAAACATATACAAACTTGTGCGATAAAACTGAATTAAAAAATGTGTGCATTTAACCATCCTTATAATGGTATTGGTACATCTATCCAAGTTAGTTTTCGAACAACATTCACCTATGAATCCCTCAGAAGGAGAGGTCACTTTAACAGTAGAAAGTAAAAAAACATACAACATTCATACACCTCATTGTTGCTTCATTGCATGTGGAGATGAATCACACCGACTAAAATTAGAAGGACAAAATCTATATGAGAAAACACATTATTTAAAAGGCAAAGATATATCAACCAATCTCCAATACTTTTTCCCTTCAGCAGAGAACAAATGTAAATACCCTGATGGCTTATTCTAGCACAAAAGATATACAAAGTATGCATCAGGAAGTCAACTTACAAGCCATTCTCTGTGGCCCTGATGACCATCCTTGTTTAAGACTTTGACAGCCACTGGAAGTGACTTCAGGCCAACTCTTACATTCTCATCTATGTAGCCCTTGTACACTGTCCCAAAGCCTCCTTCACCAAGAATGTAATCGGAACGGAAGCTTTTGGTAATAGTCTCAAGTTCAAACAATGTGAAGGCAATTACATCCGTATATATTCCGATGTTTCTAGAATCCTCTATGTTTCGAGGTGTTGAGGGATAACTCAAGTCTGAGAAAGAGCGTTCATGTTTCTTCTCAGGAAATGCATTCTTGACAGGAAGCTGGAACATTTGAAGCTGCTGAACTGCAAAATTACATAGGTAACATAAGATGGAAACCCTTAAGATCTTGGCAAATAAAAACAGAAAATGGAGATAACACATCTCATCTCAATCTGTTGACTATTCCATCCCTTTCTTTCTCAAAATTAATGTTTCGATAAATCAGCAAGAATCAAGCTAAAAACAGTTGTAATAAACTGGATTGCCCAAAAATAACGACAATTAATAAGACGATTACCAAATTAAAATAAACAGGATCATCAGGCAGTATGTTTCCTTCATCAATGATATCAACAGTAACAGATCACGAAAAAAGCTAATCAGAAAGATACAGAACCATGGGCAATAAGATGGACTAACGGAGAACTAACGATAACCCTACAAATCCCCCAAATTTAACCAGTTTTCCACCGAAAAAATCATTCTTTCACAAATCTAATTCATTAAAATGCAGTTCCAAACCAAGTATAAAAATATTCACCGACGAATCAGCAAAGGCAGCAAAAAAGAAGCCCCATTCGCAGTTTTCTCCCGAGTAAAATAAAGATAAAGAATACAAACAAAAGAACAAACTTTGAATCAGACCCAAACCAAAGAGCGTTGATACGGATCGAAGCGATCCATCTCCCAAATGAAGCAGCAAGAATAGCCGCAATGCCATCAAAAAACAAGGGGAAAAGCACACAAAGGAAAGGATTTGGGGAGAGAAAGAAAAAAAGAGGGGAAAAGACTCAAGTGAGAGGAGGAACCTTGCGCGTGTGCGGTGACGACGGCATTCTCCTCTCTGGTTCCGCAGTTGCCCATCCTTGGAGCCTTCTCTCATTTCTCTGCCAAGCTCTCAGGCCCCTCTTGTGCTCCTCTCCCCTTCTCAGCTTCCAGATTAAGCTTCATAGTTCATAGTTCATAGCAGTCTCTCCAGAAACAAAAAAAGGTAATCCTTTTGTTTAAGCTCTGCTGGTTTTGTACAACAGGAACAAAAATAATTAGAAGAAAAGCGAAGAGGAGGAGAATAAGAGAAGAAGAAGGCCGCCACCTCTCAAAGATTCTCTTGTTGGGCTTTTAATTAAGAGAGGAGAAATGCCGAGCAAGTGAAGTGGAGAGAGAGAGAGAGAGAGAGAGAGAGAGAGAGAGAGAGAGAGAGAGA
>LTAE01005480.1:15687-28383 GCA_001647135.1 Pontederia paniculata
CCTTTTAATTATATATATATATATATATATGTATATATATAAAGGAAAAAGTGTTATGGTAAATCACAGAACTTCAATTCTAGAATCATAGATTGTATTAACTTTAAATTCTCTTAAAGTCCATAATGACCTAAATTTTATTTTGATCCAACAGTGTACTATGTAGTACACTTGGTGTACTACAACATCTCCTTATTAAAATAAATAAATAAATCACGTTTTGGAAAAAAATATTTAATCACATTTTCAATAAGTAATGAGAATTCCTTGATCCAACATTTTTTTCACAGACGGACATACATCAACTCATTTTGTGAATTCAATAATATGTTCAAATATGATTTACCTTTTAGAGATCAAATAACCCAATTATCATTAATAAATCCTAATTTTGACTCATTGATATGAAGATCATTACATGCATATTATATATGAAATTATTCAGTATTCATATTTTTAATTTATTTTTTAAATATTAAATTTTAAATTTAATAATTTTAAAAATAGGAGATATGATGTATCCTATTTAAATAGGATACACTTCCATAATTCTATTAAATATATATTGTTTAACATTGTTAGATTAATTCATCATAATATTAGCTAACGATAGAGCACCAAACCAATCGCCATTCTCACTTCTATAATTATGTAGTAAAGTTAAAGTCATCCATTCAATGATACGAGCCTATGAATCAAACTAGTGTTGATTAGTCATGTGATATCGTGATAATATCAACTTATTGATGAATAAAAAAGTTGAGTTGATTGGCAATTTAATAATCCAAACTCAACGATGCTCGTGCATATTTTGGGAGTTTGTGGTTTGTAATATATGCATTTCATCGAAGTCCCCTTTAGAACTATTAAATTAGAGCTTGGGATTTGGAGTTTTCAGACATTTAATATTTGCTGGTGCACAGTTTTGTTGGATTACCAAGACAAAAAATCCAACTTGACACATGATTAATCAACTATCAAATTGACTAGGACCACGCATATTATATTCATATTATTTTATTTTTACTTTAATTTTTATTATCATTGCAGTATTTGAGATTTCAGTCCTTAAATTTTCAGTAAAAATTCAAATTCAAAATTTATTTAAATAAGAGAAAAATATTTATTACTTTTTGGTCTAAACTTATTAATTTTTAAAATTATTAATATTTAACTAATTTATCGTTCGAACGAATATAATAAATTTTGATCAAAATAATAAGATACTTTCATTTTCATATAGTTCTAGCTCATGGTTAAAAAATATTTATTGTTGATTACCTTATCTTCTATGCCAAATTTTGTTTGCTAGCAATGATTTCAACCAACCCTTTTTTTCTGATCATTTCTGATTTCTATCACTCTGATTCGAATCTCAGTGCACAGTGTGCAGCTCTGATGCAGCCTACTCCTATGATTGCACATGCATGGCCTGCTAAGCTGTGTGTAGCAATGTAGGGGGTTAATTCATTTATCTACAAACACCTATATCCGATTGGGGGCAAACGTCTACGAAAAGATCGCTTGTATTTACGACAGATTGGAGTTGATTTAGCTTGCAAAAGAGATCAATAACAGCATTGGTATCTGAGAATTTGTTATTTTTTCTTTGTGCTGATTTAGCTGTACAGTTATTTGTTTAGGACAGACTTGGTGGTTGTTTCAATGCTAAAATATACGAGTATTCTTGTAAGTGGAGACAATTTAGCAGATGAAGTTGCTGCAAGCAGTGACCTGTGAGATCAAACTATGCATCTATTTATTAGACTATTTTTAGCTTCATGCATTCTTTAATTTCTCACATGTTCCTTATAGTGTGATATGTCATATGTGAGATAAGGTGTCAGTTTTCACTCATTTTGGATGTCAGCAGTGTCACGACAGTTGAGACTTCATGATCGAATCTTTTTGTCTTGTTCATTCTTTTTTAATATATACATTGAGAAATTTATTCTTATGAGATGATTGTAAGCAACAAATTGCAAAAGATAAAAAGGAAAAAAATAGAGAGACAGCAAGTTGAATAGAAAAAAAGAAAAGAGTGAGAACAGTAAAAGGCCCACACTGTATGTTTAACCATAACATGGTAAGCTTTTGTATGTTACATTAGAATTTTCAAAATCTTAATTTTTATGATTTAACTTTTAATTTTATTAATATTTAACTCTTTATCAATTTTAAAAATATTTATAGATTTCTCGTAAATAACATTTTTTTTGCATTAGAATTCGTTTAAACTTTTAAAACTTTTGCTACTAAGATGTTACAACTTTTTTGTAACATCAGTATTATGTAACAATAAAAGATAAAAGTGCAGTTTGGTAGATACAATTTCAAGAGTAAATTTGTAATTAAAGTTCTGACTTCAACTACATGTTGTACAACTTTTTTTTAAATGTACCTTTTGTGATGCGTAACATCGAACCCACATTTCCAGAATCACATGTGGTATTAATTCAATAATTATCTCGAGCGAGTTCGGCGACTGCCGACGGCCCCGACAACGTGCTAATTTTTCATCCCACGAAAATATGGACCAAATTTCTTTTATGAAGAATAAAATATTTAAAATGTCACCTATAAAAATGAAAACATAAGATATCGAGTTTCATTTTTTTTATATTTGTGAAAAGTTTTTATAGACTAACCTCTAAAAATTATGATAGCAACTAAAAAATATTGAACGTATTTATTGAACTTTTTTTTCTATATAAACTTTGGTGTCCAATCCAATAATCTAAAAAAGTTAACGGTGGAAACAATAAAGTAAATTGTGTTTTAACTCTACTCTTGGTAACGAAAATTATGTCTTAATTACTCTAACAAGGGGTAATTGAGTCAATTTCATAATTGTGTGACATTTTTAGAATTTATAAATATTTGCAGCATACAATAAGTTCTATTATGTATATAGGATCTCATATTCGACGTTTGGATATATTCTTTATTCTTAAGAAAAATATGATAGACATAATTGTGCAAATTAGCAAAATCAAACAAAACTAACTATAGTTTATTATAACTTTTATGGTCTGAGATTTTTCAATACATTGGATTAACTTGTATATGCATATCTCTCGTTCAAACATTCAACTCATTGAATCAACTATTAATCTATTTAACTTATGACATTCATGTTTCCGATTATGCTAATATCTTTTTAAATGCACCAAAAATATAAAAAAATCTATTTCTTAAGAATGATATAAGATTGAGACATTGGTGAATTTACATATACCAGTAGTTTAAAATTTTATGACAAATTTTGATTTAATCAATATCATCGTGATATCACTCATGTGAATGTTAAATTACATGGATAGCTAGAGTGCAAAAAATCCAAGAACTGGAAGTCTCAACATAGAACTTATAAATCGTCATTATTATTATTATTATTATTATTATTATTATTATTATTATTATTATTATTATTATTATTATTATTATTATTATTATTATTATTATTATTATTATTATTATTATTATCAACTAAATTTAATCAATAAATATATGAGAGTGATTTAGATCAGACGAGTTTTAAAATAGATAAAAAATACTTGATATTTGTAATGAATTTTCTAAAATAAAAAACATGATCAGTTCTGTTCGATAAATTTTCGAAGCCCTTATTATTTTATTAATTTTATAGTTATGACAATATTTTATTTTATAAGTTGACAAGAATTATATATTTTATATTTAATTATCATTTATATCCATAGACGGAGCTAGAAAACTTATTCAGTGCAAATAATAACTTAATCTTATCGTAAATAAGCTTTATGCTACAATAATATAAAAAAAATATTAAAACAATTATAATACTTATTTCAACTTAAACATATGTTAATTAAGAAAAATTTTTATATTCAATTTAAATTTAATAGTTATTGGAAAATATTTTTCGGTCATGCCAAAATATATAACTACGGCGCACCAAGTTGCGTAGCAGCTATTAATTAAATTTATAAGAAAGATAATAAAAAATAATATATTACAAATAACATTGTTTATTTTGTGGATTAAAAGACACTGAACTAACTAGTCGAGACCACGTTCGAAACGACTAGTCGAGACTAAATTCCAAAAATTATAACAACGGATAAATTATGTTTAACATATTTATTGATTTTTTATCAATATAATTTTGATGTTCAGTAGCCTAAAAAATTAGATTCAATGGTGGAAGCAATAAAGTAAATTGTGTTTCGACTATACTCTTGGTAACGAAACTTAGGTATCGTAATTACCCTAACAAGGGGTCATTGATCCATTTCATAATTATGTGACATATTTAGATTTTCAAAATATTTGTAGCGTATAATAAATTTTATATATATATATATATGTTATGGATCCTTCATATTCGAGGTTCGGTATATAATCCTTTATTCTAAAAGATATATGATAAATTAGTAAAATCAAATTCAACTAATTATAATTTTTATGATCAGCCAGTGATAATATTTTCAAATTCTAACTCAAAATTTCAAAAGGTATTTACATCCTAAGCTTTGTTTGTGAACTAACTAATGTTAATGTAGGGGTGAAATGAGATGATGGAGTATAAGGTGGGGTAATGGAGTGTAGTGAATTATTATTAAGTTCATGTTCGGATAAAATTTTATAGTGGCGGATTGAATAAACTAAATTATATCATGTTTGAATAATTTAAATGAAAATTATTTATACCCTTATTATATATTATTCTTTATTATCATTAATAAATATAATATTATTATATATTTATTTACTTTATTATAATATTTATCATTATTTGTAGTTCTTTATATATTTTTCTCTTATTTCTAGTATTTTTTTCTCTTAATGTATTTTGTTTCTCTTTCACAGTATTTTTATTTTTTTATTCTCTCAAAAATAAAGATAAAAAAGATCAAAGATGAAAGATAAATATAAAAAAGTGAAAAATTTAATATTATCATGACACTATAAAAATATTATTCAAATGATAATATTTTAAGATGTTAAAATAAAAATGATCATAAAATAATTATTTATCTCAAATTGAATAAAAAAATAATTAATTTGAAAAGAGAATTATGATTACATTCAATAGATTTAAAATCTTATGACAAAAAATTAGCTAGAGAAAAAATAAATATGAATAAATAAAACTTAAATAAATATAATTATTAATAATTATAAAATAAGAGAAAAAAATAAACTAGCAAATGAATTCAATTGAAATATTTCTCTATCTATTATAAATTAAAATAATATAAGGAAGAATGTTACTTTAAATGAGTTGTGATATAATTAGAATGTTATTAAAGGAATAGTTTTGCTTAAAATATTTTATTTCCAATAATTTCATCAATTTGATGGAATAAAATATTTGAAGTTTTGAGGTATGAGTTATCCCTCCAAATCACTTATAACTCCTATAATTTTTTTATCCAAACATGATTTAGCTTACCCCACTCATCCATCTTTCATCTAATGTCTTCTAATACCACAATCCAAATAAGACCTTAGTATTACCTAGTGATTCATATCATCTAACAAAAAAATTATCACTTATTAAATTATCAGTAATGTGCATTATCTTGTTTACTATATATAAGTAATCTAACTAGTGACGGACCTGGAGTTAAATAAAGGGGAAAAAATAAAAAATATATAGTATATCTATATATTGGCCCCTCCACTTGTTTGAGCTGTGTCCGTTATTGAATATATCTGACAATTTTTTATAAAAAAATTTACTAAGTAATATACATCAATTTTATCAAAATATCATTTATAAATATTATTAAATTAAATATTTTATATGATGAAATATATAAAATTAAATCATAATTCACAACTTCATGTATTAAGTAATTAATGATCTTCAAATAAAATAATATTTATAAGTAATAATACTAATTAATAAAAATATTATTTTAATTAATAATACTTATAATTAATAATTAATGATATTTTTAATACGATAATAGTAATATTATATTATATAATATTATTTAAATAATATTTTATTATTTATGTTATTATTATATGATATATTTTATTGTGTTATATTTTATTTATAAAATATTTAGAAGGATAAATATAAAAAATAATTATAACTAAAATTATCATTTTAAGTAGTAATCTGAAAAGACACCCCTCATAGGTAATTTGGATTGTCTTCATAAGCAATCTTCATTGCTAGACAATCTAAATTATCTATAAATTAAAATAAGTAAATAAGATAATCTGGTGAACCCAAGTAATTTAAAGTTTAGATTATCAATAATCTATAAAAATTATCAGTAGAAAAATTATCCCTATGTCTCCTTAGTGAAACATTCAACTCATTTACTAATTGAATTAACTAATTTACACATACAATAGTTTAGAATTTTATGATGAATGTTGATGTAAATATCATATATCATTCAGGTATATGTTAAATTACATGAATAGGTATCAGTTTTGTTCGATGATTTTTAGAATCCTTATTATTTATTAATTTTATAGTTATATCTATTATAAGTTGACAAGAATTGCATATTTTATATTTTAAATTATCATTTATATCTTATATTCTTTTATATAATTTAACTATATGTTAATCGAATAATTTTTCATTTATTAGAAATTCAAGACTTATTATACATATAAATATATATTATGATTTCATCGGTCTCTTCAAATGGTCTTTAACATTTAAAAAAAAATTAATCGAAATTTTTTATGTCATTGGATTTTTTGCTTTTTTTCTTACATCATTTATCTTCATTAATATTAACAATAATATAATTATTACGATGTAACAAATCAGTAGTAGGTCGGATGATATATTTTCCAAACTCTTAATTATATATGATTCCATCGGTCTCTTCGAATGATATTTAACATTTTAAAATCATCTTTATAAATCATTTTTTTACGTCTGATTGGATTTTTAGCTTTATAGCTTACATCGATTATCTTCCTTAATAATAACAATAATATCATTATTACGATGTAACAAATCAGTAGTAGCGTGGATGATATATTCTCCAACCTCTTAATTAAGAATATCCAATAATAGAAATGGCAGTCTGTCATTTGACTTGGGTTGCATGGAAATGGTCCATTATTTTGCATGCGGCACCGCTTATGCATTTATCACTTGGAAAAAAAGTATAAAAATTAAATAGATTTTGGATGAAGCTGGATGATGAAAGAAATATAGAAATAATTCTTTTGGTACAAACAATTAATGTCTTCCTTCGAACCTGGACCTCATCTCGATTTTAAATTAATGGCAGAAGAAAATGGAGGTCATGAGGAGGAAAAATAATGATAAAAGATAATATCATGTGCAAAAAATGACAAAGTAAAAAGGTCCTCTTCCATGGACATTGACCCAAATTAAAAGCCATGTTCTTTTTTTTTTCTTTCTTAACTTGGCCTCGTTGTACAATTTGTGACAATCTAAAATGGTCCTTTTAGTGGTCCTATTCAATTGCTAGCGGTCACGCTTAACTTTACAGAATGGTGAGGACATTAGACATATGTACTACGTAGTTGCTTTCTGGACTAATTTTGAATTTTCTAAAGATAATTCCTCATCACAATAAGTTAGTTTAGATTAGAGTATGATTAAAAATAATATCTAAAATAATGTGTTAATTAAGTTTATATATTATTTAAATTATTTGATAAGTACAACTAATAATGAGATCAACATTTAGTTAAAATTTATTTTAAATATATCCTTAAAATATTTTATTATTGATTATTATGTGTAATACACATATTCTTTATCATTTTGTTGTTGATTATTATTATATTCATTAATATTAAAATACTTAAACTAAAAAAAGTTATTTTGATTTAGAATATATAATAATTCAAAATATTTAAATTATTATTTATTATATTTAATCTTTACTTTAATTCAAATGTTATATTTGTTAAACATTTAATCATTATACACTGATTAAATCATTGTTTGCTATTAGCTACTCAAATCACTATTATATGCCAAATAAAAATCATAATGCAATCTATAATTATTGTATCGTTGTGGAATTCATTTGATAATCACACGTAACTTGTCAAGATCACAGTATTCACATATAACAAGTTGCACATATGTTTTACATGCAAATGGAATAAGAAAAGCACCCATCAAATTTGATTCACATCTCCCTACTCAATTTCCCAAAATTTCCATCATATTCCTTTTTTTCTCTTATTACAATACTTTATCATTTATATTTTATCATAATACTTTATATTATGATAAATAAATCCGTAACCATTCCTATTATGGTCACAATATTTACTTTTATATTAATATAAGAATACTAAAATACCATATTTATTTTTTATCATATTTTAACAGGTTTAATATTTAATATAAAGTTACACGCGTTGATAATGTCAAATATTATTGATATAATTTTATTAGCCTACATATATGGTAAAAAAGATCTAAAAATCAAACATAGTATTTTTCTATTAAAATATTTTAAAAATAGATAATAATTTTTTTTAAAACAAAAAAGCTCCAAATAAAATATAATTTGATCTAGCCAATTAAAATACGAAATTAAAAAAAAGAGAAAAGATAAAAATGGACGTCCGGCACACTTATACAATACATATTCTTATTTATATTTTTTTACATGTTCTAAAAAATTTGCTACGCATTTATTAATCTTAAGATAAATTATAGAAAACTATACTGTTCTTAAAGAATAAGAAAAGGTACATGGAACATATAATGTCAATGAAAAAAAGAGTTTTAAAAGTACAACATTAAATTTTTAGGAATGGCGATCTTACTTTATAAATGCAAAGGTTTTGTTAATTATCCCATCGATCTAGTTAGATAGCAGGAACAAAATGCAAATTAATTTTCATTAGTTGATGGTTAAATGGTAATATTTCTATCCAAAAATTAGAATTTTTTATAGACTTGCACTAAAAAGTTTTATTTTGTTATTTTATTATATGTAAATTAATTTCATATAAACAAAAACGCGAGTCAAATCTAAAAAGAATAATCTCTTTAATTGAATGTTACACAATTAGTATTTTTTTATTTGCTAATGGTCGCTAGTTTTGCCATAATCAAGTAATCATACAAAATAACATTATAAGAAAAGGATTAGCCTGAAGTGCTTGGATTTAAACATATAACAAAAGGTATTAATCTTGGTCCGGATGCATGCTCGTACGTAGTTGTCCCATTAGGTCCTTTGCAAATATGTGGAGATTCGATCTATGTATATAACGATTCTTATGCGATGTTTTCTTTCATTAATCACATGCATATGAGTTTATTCCAATTTCTTACGAATCTCAAAAGTATATGTACATTAAATATTTTTTTATAACAATCTTAAACTTTTTATCAGAAATAGATGTCAATTATAAAATAAACACAATTAACGATCTATTTAATAATGAAATTAGTGGTCCACCTTTTTTTTTAATTTGATTGGCTAAGAACGCAATCATACATACTTTTATATGTTTGTATTTTAACAACAATAATCGTACATATGTAGGTCAGGAATCTGGATTATTTTTAATAAAAAAAACTAGGAAGAATCTACTACATAAAATAAACTTGAGTTGTATTGTTCAAGATGCCAACTTAATTAATTCGTTTATTATTAAACGCTTTTGCAGAGAAGGAAGTGAACTCGTGGGGCTTCTAAATTAAAGGCCATTGTCGTCTTCCATGTTACAACTGCAAACGTCCCTTTTTTATTATTATTCATTTGTTTTTTCTAACACAACGAAATGGTTTTCAATTTGGAGCGAACGTGTGAGGAGTGAGAAAGTTGGCGATTATATATTTGGGACATATATAGAAGAAAGAAACTCGCCAAGCTCATCATTAGAAAAATAACGGCAGTGGTTATGAATTCGGGATTCCCAAAACCTAATGGCATGTGACTGTGTTGACATGCTACTATCAATCAAGGAACGTGACGATGGATTGCATTTAATTTTTCACACATACATCTTTTTTAGTTTTTAATTCATTGTATCATACTCACGAGCTGACTCATAACTAATTAGTCCAATACATATTTAAAGTATTTTTATGATAACGTTTTTTTTTAGATTCATGCGCTATCAGATACACTTTAAAATTAAAATTAGCATTTATAATAACATATAATATATTAATTTAGTCAATACATTAGTTAAAATATTTATTAAGTACACTTAATAATAGTAATAAATAATTAAATTTTAATATTTGAAAATATTTGAAAGATCTGTTAAATTTTATTTTTTAATATACACTTAAAATATTTATTTCATCGTTACTATACATTTATTCATTTTATACTATGTGACCATTTTATTATTTATTGTTATGTTATTAATTTATAAATCAGTTGATTAATTATTTATTTTGAGCATGCAACTCTTCTAGTATCATTTTTGAAACGAAATCAGTTGCTTAATTATTTAATTATTATTTATTAATAAAAATAATTAAGATAAAATAAGTTATTTAATTTAATATATATATAATAATGCAAACTATTTGAATAATTATTTACATTTTTTAATCATTTTATATTTATCAATTAATTAAAATATTATATTTATCAAATATTTTTACAAAATTTAATAATTAATTCGTTAATAGCTAGTCACTAATATGAAATAGCTCGTACATGTCAAATAAAGCTCAATCTAGAGCTCAAATATTTACCACTTTAATCAACCGATGATTAATCATTGGTTAAAAAATTTAAGATAATTGAATAATGATAAGAGTGTATAAAATTGAATATGTTACGTCCTACCTGCATAAATATTATTCATTTTGTGCCATGCGAGATTTTATAATGTGTTTGAAACATGTCCGCTTATAATTTTTATATTTTACTCATGTGATATTTATCTAAGCTTCTCATTTGTTGCACCTCTCTTATATAGTTTTCATCATTTTCATTGAGATTTGATCCATCTCACGAGCAAAGCGCGCGCGCACAAAATAAATTCATAAAAGTCAAATAGCTGAAAGCTCACATTATTAGAAATAAAAAAGTTATGATTAATCTTGTAAAATGTTTAATAGCCGAAAGCTCACAACATGTTATATTGAGATAGTAAAATGTTTGTATAATACTATAAATTATAGCTTAATATCGTACGTTAGAACCGCGTGCCTGTTGGGACATGCATGTTAGTATGTATGCCTTCTCCGCTAATTTTTTTCACCTAATGAAAGCATATTTTAGTTCAATTAGTATTTAACCTAATGAAATTAAATATTAATAATAAATCAAGTTTTAATTTTTTATTGCTATTTAATATTATATTATTTTATTTAATCTTTCATCCTTCATTTTTTTTCTCATTACCAATAATTTTAAAATTTTAAATAGGTAAAATATTTGTTTATATTCTTAACATCTCTTTCTGTATATGCGTAGGCTATTAAAAACTTTAGTCTAATTTAACGACGTGGATAAGTAAAACAATAAATTAATTTTTAATATGTGTTTCACCGAGATTTAAATTTATGACCTCTACCTCCAATACTAGTAATATTATGTTAAAATTAGATATGCTACTAATAATGCTAAAAAAATTAAGCCGATAGAAAACTTTGTATTATTAGCAAAATACATGTAACATCCATAATTTTAATTAAATCATATTAATTTAATATATAATAATATTTTATTAGCAAAATCTAGGTTAGATTTAGATAATTGAGGTCCATTCACTTTAAAGTTTGAGAAAACCCTCGAGAATCCTTATAAATAGACCTCAAAGGTGAGAAAAAAATTCCCACAAGTTATTTTCCATCGAGCCATTAGACGTAAAAGTTTTCTCTCCATTCTCTTTTCAGGTACAAAGATAAGAAACTATTTCTCTTTTCTAAAATTTCCTTCCTTTTTCTCCCTCTTCATTCTTCTTAGATTTTTATGCCAAAATCCTTTAGGAGAAAAACGTGACGAAGATATACCACGGGAGAGGAATCAAGAGAAATAGTGTGGATAAGAAAGAAGTAGTTAGATCACCTAGAATTTAGGTATGTAATTCGAGGATCAACCTTAGGGTATTGCAAATATGAATGATTAAATAAAGAAAATTTTGAAAGACCGTTAATAGTATAATTTCTGGATTAAAAGTTATAAAATATGTACATAGGCGAATCTCTCTAGATAGACTCTTCATGTTAGACTAATTGATAGGTTTTATGCTAGATGAAGTCAACATATGATGATAATCATGCCTATTGATCTTTATTTACTTTTCAATATGATTAGATTAACTCAATCAAGATTAAAGATAACTATTAATGGTTAATGGTTATGAATTTTGTGTTTGATCCCAGTATAGTCTAATAAATGTTAAAATTAGTAGCCATGAAATTTTTGTACCAAACGAAGAAAAAATGTAGAAGAAAATGGATTTGGGACGTCGTCATGACGGTGAATTAGGTTTCACGACCATGAAGGTGCAAGATGTTGAATCTAGGATCCCGAGAATGTTTTGAATGATCACAAATTTGTAAAGTGAACTCAGCATATACTAATGAACTTGTTGAGCTGATTTCTGAAACAGGATATACACAAATTCAGAGTAGCGTTCGACCTAAGCTGAAGGAGTGGATGACCAGTGCATGCGTAATTATATCAGAAGAACTACATGTGTGCAGTGGGCGTCCTATGTATATGAAGCGGTCGACCAACATCAGAGGGATGATATGTG
>LTAE01005481.1:0-19217 GCA_001647135.1 Pontederia paniculata
AATAAAGAGTTTTTGGTGATCTCAATGACAATAAAAAATCATAAATGAAAATTATTAAAAAGAGTTATTGGTCATCTCGTTAAAAATTATATATGCGTCAGTTTCTGATGAAATGTCTAGACATGTAAATGAATTAGATGATAATTATCATCACATCTCAAAATTAATTTCACAAGCCCATTGACAAAAGGTATGTCGAGGGTAAAAAGTTAAAAACTTTATTGCTAAAATAAAAATCTATTGTCATTCATTGATGGTAACCCATCCTTACTCTAGTAGACCACTAGTTTCAAGGTCCAATGGGTAATAACTAGTCATGAATGATTGGGATATTAAGGTTATGGATTTAGTATCATAGATGCATATGTAAAAGTACTATGAAGTACGATTTAGTGCATATTAAATATGCATAATTTAGGAGGACGAGCTTTTGCTCTTAATGGATCAATATATGTTATCGTAGTGATTCCACCTATATGAATATAGGAGTGGTGCCGCTCCGATCAAGAGTTTTAGAGGTTTTATTCTTGTAAATATTCAAGAAGTCCAGGATGAGCACATGACCATAAAAGTGCTGAAGCAAATTGTCTCTTTGATTTGGATAAGGTATGATTGTGGGTGTAGTTTTCCAGTTTTAACACAAGGAGTGAAGGTTCAATCGTTGAGACACCTATCACTTCGTTATTACTTTGAAAATTACATTAATGAAAGGTTTAATCCTAGTGACACCTTTTATTTTCATAAATTATATAACTTATGAAAAACTTGTAAATTAATGGGGGATTGTTGGATAATTTACAACTTTTATGTTGTATAATTATTCATAATTATTAATTGTACTTATGTTCATATATATATATATATATTCATATTTGTGTTTATATATGCTCACATTTATGTTCATATTGTAAGATATGCATTTTATTAAAGAATGTGTCCTTTGAACTAAATGCACCTCTTGGTATCGCAACCTTTCAAGTATATAAATATGTACTCGCTCAAAACATTTTATAAGGAACAATGAATGCGATTAAAATGACTTGTTGTTCTAAAGAAGAGGATTAGAACAAAGAGAACATTTCATAAGTCATTTCCAAATCAAAGATGTAAGGAATTTTTTAACATTGTTAGTTATGAAATTCATAAGGCTTCATTGTATACTGGGAGAGTATCGTTATTAACCCTATAGCAACTAAGTGAGGGGACAAATATCTCTCTAAAGATAGCGATCTAGTTGTGCCTTGAAGCTTTACCATTCATGTTCCAACACTTTCATATTTATAACTCCTTGAATCATAAATGCAAATATCAAATGTTAGCGATAAATAAAATTCTAACTAAATAAAATATATAGTTGAAAAATAAATAGACTGTAAATATAATTTTAAATTTTAATATGAATTAAAATCAACTCTAACATTATTTTAATTGTAGTAATGTGAGATGAATGAATTTGATAATGCAACACCCATGTCATTTCACCTTTATTAAAACTAATAGATGATTGCATTATATTGTCTCTTTTATGTTTGTGATAAATATTGTTTGATATGATCAAATTTACGATGCTTTGAATTGTGAAAATGGTATCAGATGAGTTTTAAACCTAAAAAACATCCAAAACCATTTAAAGAAGGAAGAATCGGGTCAATTTTTTGAGTAGTTCTCTTGCCTCTTATTTTAGTATAATTACTTTTGACAATCTAAATAATTGAATAAAAATTATCACAAGAAATTATTTCTATCTATCTATATATACATATATATATATATGCACATCTTAAAACTATAAAATATGACATTTTTTAACTAAATCAATTAAGTTCTCCATAAAATTAATGGGACCATAATTCAATAATGAGTTTTTCTAATAGTAAAAAAATGAAACTTATAAATTACCAAAGAACATAAAAAAATATAAATAAAATGGACCTTACGATTTTTGGAATGATCTTATTTTAATTTGAATGGGTAATTTTTTTAATAAAAAATATCCTAAAATGTATTATGAGCTTAGATTTTTCGCTACCGAGTTTTTCTTATTTGTCTTTATATTTTATTATATTTTAGCTACAATATTAGAAATATATTTTAAAATAAAAATTGTATAATTTTTAAATTAAAGGTAGGCTTGAGAAAATAGAAGAAAAAGTGACCCGTGAAATAATTCTGCTTTCAATTTTGTAGGACAAAATATGATCTATCAGACACACATTTGTCGAAAGTAAAGAATAGTGTGCTTATTGCCACTCATAAATCTTTAATATAATTTTTTAAAACATTTTATTCTTTATTTTTAATATCAACTTTTTTGTAATATATAAAATATTACATATAACAAAGACAAATTAATTATAAAAGAAATGGTACAGAGATTTAGAATTGGCATTAATAAAAAAATGGAAATATTATAAGATTTAATAAGGTATGTTTTCATAGCAATTCAAGAAAAAGGAAAATATTTCTTTTCATACAAATCTCTATGCGGAGCTTGAGGGAGGTCGTCCCAAAGTCCCAACATTTGCACGGTTCTCACGGTCCTGTAAGAAAAAAAAGGACAAAAAGTTCTACGCTTTTACGCACACACCTATTACGGTGCCATCTGTTTACCATTCGTTGGACCTCCTCCGGGGCCAATATAATTTCCCGCCTCTTACCAATTACGTGAGGTGATCAAAACGGGAGCGGGTCACGAGACGAGTCGGACGCGTCTGCGTCTCACAGCTGCCTAGACGCTGGAACAGTTCGTCCGGCGCTCATATTAATTTATAAATATCCCGTCTAACGGCAAACTGCGGCCTTCTCTCTTTCTTTCCTCCGCCTTCTTGCCGTCGTCGGTAGTCGACCTTTCCGAGCTCCGGCGATCAGCTTCAGCCTCAGAAACCGAAGATGAACGACGCAGATGTCTCCAAGCAGATCCAGCAGATGGTCCGCTTCATCCAGCAGGAAGCGGAGGAGAAGGCCACCGAGATCTCCCTCGCCGGCGACGAGGTCTCCTTCCTTCTTTGCTTCCTTTCTTTTATTTTCTTTTTCTTATATCGCATTTTCTCAACCCTGAGAGCGGAACATCATATTGATCGAACTGCGATACGGTAAATGCCATAAATATATGCAATTGTTAATGGATTATTAATAGAATCTATCTCGAAATGATTGATATTAGAACAGGGACGCTTCCTGACGTTGATTTGTTTTGTCAATGCTTGATAGAACCACTTCTTTAACGTTGACATTTGAACTCGGAGCGTATTCTGGAAGAAAGAGTTTAGGGCGATAATTTTGTTTGAGAGAGATTTTGGGTAAAATTCATGTTAGTCTGTGCATAGCAGTGATCCAACATGAAACGGATGCTAAATTGTGTTTACGCGTGGATTGAAGTTTGCTTGACAAGGTCCATTTAGTTCTTTGTCAATATGGATTCCTAATCAATAGTTGGTTGGTTCAAGTGAACTCTTGGAAACGAGGTCTTAATATCAAGTCAACTAGATGGATGCCATTAAACAATTTATACCCTTGGGCTGCGTTTGGATTGGAACCTAGAGGTTCTCCGGGTTCCACTGAATAGATTGATTTGATAGATTAATTCTAATTGTGTTTGGATGAACTAATGATGTTAAGTTCTAGGGAGTGTTTGGATGAACCTTGTAAGAACCGAAAAATATAGAATTATCTTTTAGATAAATAAATTAATTAAAAATAAAAATAATAATATTAATTTGAGACATAAAAAATTATTTTCTGTTATTCTTAGTATTATAAAATATTTAAAAATTATATTATATAAAATTATAATATCATTAAGTTTTAACTATTATATTATTAACTTAGTATAATATTATAATATAATATTTAAAATAAATATTAATAATTTAAATTAGAAGATAATGCATTAATAATTGAAGGTAAATAAATTAAATATGAAGGTAATGCGTTAAATTAAAAGGTCATGCATTAATAATTTAAATATTAATAATCTTAATAAACGTTAATAATTTTAATAAATGTTAAACTCTTAATAAATGTTACTAATTTTATACGTTAATAATAAACTTCTCTAAAATTAAATGTTACTAATTTTAATTTAAAATTTAATAACGTAAATATCATTAACTTTTAATTTTATACTTAATAAATGTACCGTAATAAATTTAAAGTAAAGTATATATACATTAATATTAGTATCATTAACTTTTAAAATAAAATTAATAACATTTAATTTTATTAGTTTATGATTAAAATTTAACGTTTATTATTAAGATATTATATAAAATATTTTATTAAACTTACACTAAAAATTAAAATTTAACACTTAAGATTAAATGTTAATATTTTAAATGAAAAAGAAAAGTTAAAAGAAATTTAAAAAGAAAAAAGAAAGTAGGAGGAGAAATAAATGAAAAGAAAAAAGAAAATGTCAAAGAAAAAAAAAAGGTCACGTCAAGTGAAAAAAAAAGGAAGAAAAAAAAAAGAAAGTAGGAGGAGAAATAAATGAAAAGAAAAAAGAAAATGTCAAAGCAAAAAAAAAAGGTCACGTCAGTGAAAAAAAAAGGAAGGAAAAAAAAAAAAAATGGACGCCTGGTGGAACCGCCAGGTTCCTGCTGCAAGCAGGAACCTGGGCCACCAGAACCCGGGTCACGTGACCCCGGGTTTTGGTGTCCTGGTTCCACCTCGGGTTCTGGCGCGCCGTTCGCGTTTGCCAGAACCCGGTGGAACCAGGCCCAGGTTCCACCTGGGGTTCTGATCCCAAACGCAACCATGGGGTTGTGAAAACAATTTGCTTCAGTAACTTTCTGAGAATGAATTCTTCTCGTCTGTCAAGCTGAAATATTATAAAATTGTCACAGGGACGATTTATTTCGTCAGACTTTTAATGTGGCCACCAACCCCGACATAATCAACCGTTAGCCATTACGAGGAAGGTCAATATAGTTAAATCATTAATTCAAATAAAGGAACGTTGCGACAACGTGATAAGAAAAATAAATCAAGTCATGAATTTGCCAAAAATTTCAGCATGATCTCAACGTAAATGAATAAGTGACAAAATTATCCATAGATACAAAGTGATAGAACACTTAATATAGATCAAAGTGATATCAAATACAGGGACAACTACCCAAAAAAATAAATTGTGTGCACAGGAGCACGATGGCTCATCATCAATATTCAAAAGAAAGAACTCTAGTCCTCATGAATCCACAATGAGATATAACATCAAAATCTTAACATCAAAATCTCAATTTGTAAGACCATTACGGATGTATAACACGAATTATATAACAAATTAGGAACTATACAAAGTTTTCTACTCATGAATAATGCTAATAAGCAAAAGATAACGGGACTGAACTAGTTCGTCCTCAACCTCACTAAAATAAATGCCAAATCCATGCTCATCACATAGCAGTACTAGCAATCATCACCTGCAAAATGGGGAGAGAGAGATGTGCATAAAATGGCTCAGTGACTAGAGGAACACAATATCGAAAATTGATAAAATCGAAATCCACAATACAATACGGTAAAATGGCGATAAAACATGCCATGTAAAACATTTGTCCTTCTTAGCTACAGAAGGAAGTAGATTAAAAAAGGAATGAATCCTCACTAAGGTCGTATGGTCAGTCACATCCTAAGCAAGTTGTTGTGCAGACTGAAGCGTGTCAATCATATCCGGACTCAATACCTCTCCGACGTCGTCCACCTGGGGATGTAGTAGTATGATAAGATTTTGTTGTCGTATATGAAATGGACTTAATATTTGCCGCACCTGCTCGGAATTGATCATTCTCCTATGGAATACAAAATCTCGCCACAAGACGATTTTTATCATGACGATTGACATGTTTATGAATGCACAAGCACATCATAAAAGAGTATCTAGCAAGATACTAATCAACGAAGATTCATCAAATTTCACAAAGCTCGAGAAATTCGAGAAAATATCATAAAATCCATTCGAAAGTCCATGAGGAGTATAGTGCCATAACTGCATGAATCTAAACACGACTTCATTAAATAGAACATGACACACAGTCATTCATTTCATATGATGCAAGACAATCACATGGATGCAATAATCCATTCGGAAAGTATGTCTTACCTCGGCGTAAGAACTTAGGTAGCTATAAGAGCATACTTAATATTATTGTGATAAATTCACTCACCTCGTTATCAAGAGACTTCTCTTGATCGTTTGCGTTCGAGTCAATCGAATCTGGGTTATTCAACAAACAAAGAATCTAATAAAATCCATGGTTGTCTTATTAGTATCTCTTATAATATATAGAAAATTATAATATGTGGGTCTACAACTTCCATTTGCATAATTATTTAGTTGATTTACATTTCATAACAAAATATAATAAAATTAATATTTTTTTGTGATTAAAATAATATGAATTTACTAATCCGAAATATAATTATTTCTGAATAGTTATACATCTAATATAATTAATAATCATTGGCTATAAATCATAGGTCACACCACCTAATTCATTATCTAATAATATTTTTTTTCTTCATTCACAAGTAACTTAATACTTATGCTTATTAATTTAATACTACCTCAGCACCTAAGCTATCTCATTCATTATATAACTCCCATTAATAAATTTTTAATATGATAAATACCACTAACAAGTCCAAGTTCCAATTGTAACACCCCCAAATCCACACCCTGCCAAATGGCAAAATATGGACTTGGAAGCGTCACGTCGATACAATCTTTGACTAATACTTTGACAATATTGATTAGTCAAATAAAATAAAAACTATTTGCAGAAGTCTTTCTTAAATTAAAGGAAAATATCCAAATAAATTGCGGAAGACAAACAACTCTAACATATATCTAAGTCCAACATGACATAACTGCTCTCACATAGTTTCAGAGATTATTACAACTTGAGAGAAAAGAGATTACTGCAACTTGAGAGAAAACTAAAGACAAGAATCAAACTCTAATATGTGCAACCATGACATCATCACCAGCAAATCCATAGTCACCATCACCATCATCCACTACAGAATTAGTTACCTGTAGGATCAATGCAAGAAAAATCAGTATTCCATGAACAATTACACCCAGTGTGTAAGGCACAAGTAGATAGGAATCCAATAATAAACAATGTACAATATGGAATAAGAATCCAACTCTCCAATGTAAGAGTTTCCAAAGATGAGGACAATGACAATAATTGGAGCAATCCGATATGAGAATATTCACTTGGTAACAACATAAGATCAACAATAAGTTAGGTTCAAAGACAAGTTGGGAATAAAAGAATCAATATATAAGGAATTGAATCATGAATATCAGTTATGTACTCTTTTCACATCCGATTTGATGAGGCCAACAATAAGGAGAAATACTCTAGGTCACAATAGACTTATCTTCCTATATAACAATGAGATCAATAATAAAGCACGATCCGATACTTTCAATCCGATAAAACTTCCGATTCGATCAATAGAAAATGAAGGATGAACTCCTAATTTGATACATCTCTATTATTTTTTTCCAAATTTGTGGGTGACTCATTTTACAATATAGTCCTACTTTCACTAGAATAGTTTAGGTGATATATAAGTGTTTTGGTTAGACTTGTCCCATTAATGACTTCATAGTGCCTTTAGGTTTATTCGGTACAGATTCTCATAATGCATGAAGCCAACGGTATAGAGCTCATACGATTCAATAAAATTTTCATTTTGGGTTGCCATGATAATAAACAACGGGGGTACTAGCCGTGACAACAACAAGATGCCCATCAAGTGGGGATGATGCTCGAGTATCCTCTTTGTTACAGGGAGGGGAATTCTCCAAGCAACAAGAGCAAAGTGGGGAAGTTGCAGCTAGGTCACGGGCCCCTAACGATATGAAACAACGATCAACAGTATCTCCCAACGGTACACATGACAACCATAATCAATAGTCTTATTATCCTTATGTGATATCTAGTATAAGTCCTTACCGAAGCACCAAATGATATAATATAAATAGTGTTCAACAATGAAAAATATCTACAAACTATCTACATTACCATTGGTATGAAACAAGGATAAAACGACTTAGGGTTGGTTCATCACCGTCCTGACAACCGGTGTCACGGGCCATGACCAAGATGTCACGCCCCGTAACCCCTCAGGATGGTCTCCTCTTCACAGTCACGGGCCATGACTCATGAGTCACGATCGTGATTGGAAGGTTAACTATTTCATCATGGTCCGTGATAAGTGCATCACGACCGTGGAGGCTTCTTGCTCGTAGGTGATTATGGGTCGTGATATGACATCACATGGCATAGGTCACCTGTATGACAGTCACGATCGTGTAGGGTTCGATCGCGACCCTGACGCTTTCGATACTACTGGTCACGGGCCGTGACTAGAGTGTCACGACCATGACTATAGTGTTACGGGTCTTGACCATGGTGTCATGACCGTGAAATCGGTCATCACGACCGCGACTTTGACATCACAGTCACATGTCGAATACGATTCTCGATCTGGACACATCTTCACGGGTCGTGGCAAGGGTGTCACGATCATGAGACGGTCATCATGGGTCGTGACAAAGGTGTCACGACCGTGAGATGATCTTCACGGGCCGTTACCTTGGCATCACGACCGTGACGGTATAGAAAAATCCAATCCGCATCTAGTCGATCTATGCGATCACAATATGAAGAAACCAGAAATTGAAACCATACGATTTTAGATGTAAAAGAGATTAGAAACTTAGATTATTGATGCATGATTAATCAATTTCGAAATAGGATTGAAAGCATGAATCAAGATGATATACAAGTGGAGAAGAAAACACGATTTAAACCATGAACGAGATAGTTAAGAAACTATGAAAAATCTAGAGAAACTCTAGACATGATCAATAAATCTGGAATCAAATCTATTAGTGATCTGCCACGATACACACCTTATAGTCTAAGCTTTTGTCTCGATTTCTTCACACGTTCTTGTCGTTCCTCTGCAGTGATTTTTCTTTTACAATTTCTCCCAGTTAGAAGGTGATCAATCATCACAAAGGAGAGAGTTTTTTAGCCTTACCTTGAGATCTCTTGGGTAAGGGGCACAGAGAGAGAAGAAAGTTAGGGCCGGCTAGGAAAAAGAATGAAAATTTCTGAGAGGGTATATATATATAACTTAGGAGTCCAGGTTTTGTGGGTAAATCTGAATTTTGTTTCATATCTAAATTTGAATTTCGAATTTTAAATTCTGATTTCTTTCTCCCTAGTTAAGGAAATATCTTTTGAGAAAATAAAATATGAGGAGATATACTTTTGGGAAGATAAAATTTGGTTAGGTTGGGAGATAATTGGGGATGAGATTTTGGGAGTTACATTATAAACCCCTTAAATAAAGAATTCGTCCTCAAATTCAAGGTTAGGATATGGTCTTACAAAAAGATTAGAAAATTGTCTGCGCATTTCCTCCTCTAACTCCCAAGTAGCTTCCCTGCCTTGATGATGGCTTCAAGCAACCTTGACAAGTCTCACATCCTTGCTCCCGTGACGTTTGGTTTGCTGATCTAGAATCTCGATCAGGTACCCCTCATAAGTCAAGTCTGCCTTGAGGTTTGGCTCCTCAATCCTGATAACATTTGCATCATCATGCTTATACTTTTGAAGTATGGAAACATGAAAAACATTATGCACTCTTCCATAAGAAGGGGGCAGTGCAAGTCTGCATGCTCCTTGGCCAATTAACTCCAACACTTCAAAAGGTCCAACATATCTTGGACTCAACTATCCGCGCTTGTTGAACCGCATTATGCTTTTTGTAGGGGAAGTCTTCAGCATGACTTTATCACTAACTTTGAAAATTTGCTCTCGCCTGCCTTTATCTACATGTCTTTTGGCGATCCTGGGCTGCTTTTATCATTCTTTTAATCAGGTCAACTTTGTCAGCATAATGTTGTACAATCTCTAGGCCCAACAATTTCCTTTCTCCAACCTCACTCCAACAGGCTGGTGAACGACATGGTCTCCCATATAACGCTCTATATGGTGTCATGCCGATACTGGCGTGGTAGCTATTAATATAGACAAACTCTATCAGTGGGAGATGATCGTCCCAGCTACCTTGCCAATTCAAAGCACATGCCCTGAGCATGTCTTCTAGTGTCTGGATGGTCCTTTCAGACTGACCATCACTTTGAGGGTGAAAAGTTGTACTATAATTCAGCCGTGTCCCAAAAGAATTCTGGAAACTCTCCAGAATCTAGCTGTGAACTTGGGATCTCTATCTGACACTATAGAAATTGGGATCTCATGTAATCTGATTATCTCCCTAATGTACAAATCCATTAGGCTCTCGACCGACTGTTTCAACTTCATGGGTAGAAAGTGGGCAGACTTGATCAATCAGACTACTATTACCCAGATAGCATCATGGCCTCTCTTGCTCGGGGTAGACTAGTTACAAAATCCATCGTAATATGCTCCCACTTCCATTCTGGAATCTCTAATGACTTGAGCATCCCGTATGGTCTCTGATGCTCGATCTTCATATGTTGACAGACAATACATCTTGAAACATAATCAACAATATTCTTTTTCATATTATTCCACCAAAATGTCCGTTGCAGGTCTTTGTACATTTTGGTGTTTCTTGGGTGAATGACAAATTCTGACTTGTGACATTCATCCAACACTTCCCTCCTGAGTGCTTCATCATTGGGGACCCATAGACGATTTTTGAATCGGATCCCGCCATCTACTAACATCACAAAGTCGGTTGGCTCTTTACTGCATCTGTTGATCATGTGCTTGTAGTTTGGGTCTGCCATTTGAGCTTGAATAATCCGGTTGATCAACTCTGGCTGCATCCGATGTAACATCCATACTGCTCCCTTTTGACTTGGCCTAGGATTCCACTGGATGATGCTCTCCATTTGATTCCACTTGTGTATCCTCAAACAGGGCTAGTGATCCTTCTCTTCTTCTATTCAAAGTGTCTGCTACTAGTTTGGCTTTGCTCAGGTGATAGCTGATGACAAAGTCATAGTCTTTCAGGAATTCAATCCACCGATATTGCCTCATATTAAGGTCTCGCTGGGAGAAGATATACTTGAGGCTCTTATGGTCAGTGAATACCTCGAACTCCTCGCCATATAGATAATGACGTCAAAGCTTTAATGAGAGCACTATTGTTGCCAGTTCAAAGTCATGTGTAGGGTAATTGACCTCGTGCTTCTTCAGCTACCTCGATGCATATGCAATCACCTTGCCGTGCTGCATTAAAATGCATTCCATTCCAGTGCCGCATGCATCGGTGTACACCACATATCCTCCACTGCCCGAAGGGATGGTGAGTATCGGTGCATATGTGAGCCGAGCCTTCAACTCCTGGAAACTATCTTCGCAATTCTGTGTCCACACAAATTTTGCATCTTTCCTCGTCAGGTTGGTCAGTGGAGTGGCTATCTTCGAGAAATTCCTTATGAAGCGCCTGTAGTATCCTGCTAACCCGAGGAAACTTCGAACTTCAACAACATCCTTCGGCTAGGCCCACTTGGTGACTGCTTCAACCTTTGCTGGGTCTACTGCAACTCCCTTCTTAGACACTATGTGTCCGACGAACATGATTTCTTCCAGCCAGAATTCACACTTTGAAAGTTTGGCATATAGCTTATTTCTTCTTAGGGTCTCCAGTATGATCCGTAGATGCTCCTCGTGTTGTTCTCGATCAAGTGAGTAGATAAGTATGTCATCCACAAAGACGATGATAAACTGATCTAGATATGGTCTGAATACTCTATTCATCAGATCCATAAAGGCTGCAGGAGCATTCGTCAGTCCAAAAGGCATGACAAGAAACTCGTAGTGTCCATACCTTGATCAGAAAGCCGTCTTTGGGATGTCTTGTTCAACAACTCGAAGCTGGTGGTAATTGCTTTGTAGGTTGATTTTACAGGAGATCGAAGCCTTGGACAATTGATCGAACAAGTCATCGATCCTGGGTAGTGGGTACTTGTTCTTTATGGTGGCTTTGTTCAACATCCAGTAATATATGCAAAACCTAAGAGAACCATCCTTCTTCTACACAAAGAGGACTGGTGCGTCCCAAGATGAGACACTTGGCATGATGAATCTTTTGTCGAGCAACTTTTGAATCTGCTTCTTCAGTTTATGCATCTCTGCTGGAGCCATCTTGTACGGAACTTTGGAAATTGGGGCTGTCTCGGGAAGAAGCTTGATTTGGAAATCGATCTCCCGTTGTGGAGGTAGTCCAGTCACGTCGTCTGGAAAAATATAATGGAACTCCTTGACCACGTCAATTTGCTGCAAGTCAGCATCAAGAGTTGCTGACTTGGTGATATTGGCGAGATACCCTCTGCATCCTTCCCGTAGCATCTTGTGCGCTTGCATTGCTGATATTATCATCTTGCCATCCTTAGTTTAGGAGCCTCTGAAGGCGATGCGTGATCCGCCTAATGTACTTATGATCACCTTCTTTCTCTTGCACAAGATATTAACATTATGACAGGACAACCAGTCCATACCTTAATATCACATCATAATCCTCCATGGGAATGACGATCAGATCAGCTATAAATTCATGTCTACTAATTACTATTGGCCATTAGGGATGTACCTAGTAGTATGGATCTCTTCCTATGGATAATTCATCTTTTGAACAGGTAGGTTAAGGGTAGCAACACAAACTTCAGAGATGAAAGAATGCGTAGTCCTTGAATCAAATAAAGCTACTGTAGGTAAATCGGCGATAGAAAGAGTACCTCGAATGACATCACTATCATTCCCAACTGCGTCAGCTTGCATGTTGTATACTCGCCCTGGGACTGGATTGTTAGCACCTCTACCCTGCTGATTCCTGGCCCTGCTGGCGTTTTGGGCAGTTTTTGACATAATGCCCAAACTCTCCACGGTGAACGCAAGCACCTCACTTTATCATGCACTCTCCTGGATGATGGCACTCACAATGTGCGCATGGGGCTGACTGGGGCGATGGCTGTGGAGGTTGGCGCTACTGCTGGGGCTGGCGAGGTGGTGCATCACGAGAAGGGTAGGGTCTGGAGCGATGGTCCTTCCGGTTTGTACGGCGATGATGATCCCTCCTTTCTGGTGCATGATGCTGACACTAAGGTTCCCATCTTTTTCGGTATTGCGAGGTCTATTGTGGAGCCACTGGTGCCCTCTCCCGCATCTCTCTGCGGGTCTCTATATCACCCCTGTCCAGGCGTAATGCTGGCTCAGAGACCTCACTGAGGGTCTTGTAGTTACCCCCAATGGTCTTCGATCTCAATGACACATTAAGACTATGGATGAAGCAATCAGCTCGCTCCCTCTCATTTTGCATTAGCTTGCTATACTTCTCCAGCTGGGTGTACTTGTTATGATAGTCAGTTACCTACATGTTGCCTTGCTTCAGATCAAAGAACTCACGTTGCTTCATATTGCATTGAAAATTTGGAAAGTGGCGAGTCTGAAACTCTTCCTTGAAGCTTGCCCATGGCACTGTTTCAGCCTCTTGGTCTGAAAACTTGGTCATCATGATGGTCTTCCACTAATCCTTGGTAGTCTTGGTGAGACGATGAACGACATACAATACCTTCCTTTTCACGTTGCATCGCATTAGGGCAAATGTCACTTCCATGGAGTCTAACCAGTGTACTACCTCATCAAAGTCATCATTAACGTCAAACTCCCGTGGGTGTAGCTTGAGGAACGCCTGGATGGTGTCCTTAGGGTCAACTGGTGGTGGAGGGGCCTGTTGCGCCGGCTGCACTGGTGGAGGCATCAGGCACCTGTCCTTGCCCACCATTTCCTCCTTGGGCCAAATTATTTTGGGCCTCAACCTCACATTGACTCGATGCGCGTCTCGGAGGCATCCTATAGTTCACACATCAATTGGATCGATGATCAGTAACAATTAGAGATATTTCTAAGAAGATAAAACCTTTCACACTTTTGCTGTGGATGATGCTGAGACTGCTTGTGATGTTGTTGCACATGACTAGACTCAATAGGGGTCCCTATCCGGTATAGGATTTCAAAAGAATCCTAATGTTAGGCTCTGGTAGCTAAATGTAACGCCCCCAAACCCATACCCCGCCAGATGGCAAAATATGAACTTGGGAGTGCCACGTCGTTATAATTCTTTGACTAATACTTTGACAATATTGACTAGTGAAATAAAATAAAAACTATTTGCGGAAGTCTTTCTTAAATTAAAGGAAAATATTCAAATAAAGTGCGGAAGACAAACAACTCTAACATGTATCTTAATCAAACATGACATAACTGCTCTGACATAATTTCAGAGATTATTACAACTTGAGAAAAAACTAAAGACATGACTCAAACTCTAACATGTGCAACCATGACATCATCACCAACAAATCCATAGTCACTAGCACCATCATCCACTGCAGAACTAGTTATCTGCAGGATCAATGCAGGAAAAAGCAGTATTCCATGAGCAATTACGCCCAGTGTGTAAGACACAAATAGATAGAAATTCAATAATGAACAATGTACAATATGGAATAAAAATCATGATATCAATAATATTCTCCAATGTAAGAGTTTTCAAAGATGAGGACAATGACAATAATTGGAGCAATATGATATGAGAATATTCACTTGGTAGCAATATAAGATCATCAATAAGTTAGGTTCAAAGACAAGTTGGGAATAAAAGAATCAATATAGAAGAAATTGAATCATGAATATTAGTTATGTACTCTTTTCACATCCGATCCAACGAGGCCAACAATAAAGAGAAATACTCTAGGTCACAATAGACTTATCTTCCTGTATAACAATGAGATCGATAATAGGGCACTATCTGATACTTTCAATCCGATAAGATTTTCGATTCGATCAATAGGAAATGAAGGATGAACTCCTAATTTGATACACCTTTATTATCTTTTCTCAAATGTGTGGGTGACTCATCTTACAATATAGTCCTACTTTCAGAGGAATAGTCTAGGTGATATATAAGTGTTTTGGTTAGACTTGTCCCATTAATGACTTCATGGTGCCTTTAGGTTCATTCGGTACATAGTTCATAATGCATGAAGCCAACAGTACAAAGCTCATACGATCTAGTAAACTCTTTATTTTGGGTTGCCATGATAATAAACAATAAGATCAACGGGGTACCAGCCATAACAACAACAAGATGCCCATCAAGTGGGGAGGATGCTTGAGTATCCTCTTTGTTAGAGGTAAGGGAGCTCTCCAAGCTATAAGAGCAAAGTGGGAAAACTGCACCTAGGCCATCAGCCCCTAACGATATGAAACAAAGATCAACGGTATCTCCCAACTGTACACATGACAACCATAATATGTAGTCTTATTACCCTTACGTGATATCTAGTATAAGTCCTTACCAAAGCACCAAATGATATAATATAAATAGTGTTCGACAGTGGAAAATATCTATAAACTATCTACATTATCATTGGTATGAAACAAGGATAAAACGACTTAGGGTTGATTCGCACGGGCCGTGACATCTGCATCACGGCCGTGACAACTAGTGTCACGGGCCGTGATCAGGATGTCACACCCCGTAACACTCAGGGTGGTCTCTTCGTAGTCACGGACGGCTCGGAAGGTTAACTACTTCATCATCATCCGTGACAAGTGCATCACGACCGTGGAGGCTTCTCGCTCGTAGGTGATTACGGGCCATGATATGGCATCACGGGCCGTAAGTCACCCGTACGACAGTAACGATCATGTAGGGTTCGATCGCGACCCCGACACTTTCGATACGCATACTAGTAATAGGCACGGGCCGTGACATCTGCATCACGGCCGTGACAACTAGTGTCACGGGCCGTGATCAGGATGTCACACCCCGTAACCCTCAAGGTGGTCTCTTCGTAGTCACGAGCCGTGACTGGAAGGTTAACTACATCATCATCCGTGACAAGTGCATCACGACCGTGGAGGCTTCTCGCTCGTAGGTGATTACGGGCCATGATATGGCATCACGCGCCGTAAGTCACCCGTACGACAGTCACGATCATGTAGGGTTCGATCACGACCCCGACACTTTCGATACGCATACTAGTAATAGGCCATGACTAAGGTGTCACGACCGTGACCGTAGCATTACAGGTCGTGACCATGGTGTCATGATCGTGAAATCGGTCATCACGACCGTGACTTTGACATCACGGTCAGATGCCGAATATAATTCTCGGTCTGGACACATCTTCACGAGTCGTGACAAGGGTGTCACGTCCGTGAGTCACGATCGTGAGATGATCTTCACGGGCCATTACCATGGCATCATGGTCGTGACGGTACAAGAAAATCCAATCCGCATTCTGTCGATCTATCCGATCACAATATGAAGAAGGCAGAAACCGAAACCATACAGTTTTGCATGTACAAGAGACTAGAAACTTAGATTCTTGATGCATGATTAACCAATTTCGAAATAGGATTGAAGGCACGAATCAAGATGATATACAAGTGGAGAAGAAAACGCCATTTAAACCATGAACGAGATAGTTAAGAAACTATGAAAAATCTGGAGAAACTCTTGAAATGATCAATAAATCTGGAATCAAATCTACTAGTGATCCGCCACGATACACACCTTATAGCCTAACATTTTGTGTCGATTTCTTCACACGTTCTCGTCGTTACTTTATAGTGATTCCTCTCCTACAATTTTCCCCGGTTAGGAGATGATCAATCATCACAAAGGAGAGAGTTTTTCAGCCTTACCTTGAGGTCTCTTGGGTAAGGGGCACAGAGAGAGAAGAAAGCTAGGGCCGACTAGGGAAAAGAATACAAAATTCTGAGAGGGTATATTTATAATTTAGGAGTTCAGGTTTTGTGGGCAAATCCTAATTTTGTTTCATATTTAAATTTGAATTTTAATTTTTGATTTTTTCCTCCCTAGTTAAGGAAATATCTTTTGAGGAAATAAAATCTGAGGAGATATACTTTTGGGAAGATAAAATCTGGTTAGGTTAGGAGATAATTGATAATGAGATTTGGGGAGTTACACCAATATATTGAGATTTAAAACTTCTTCCATTATCTCAATAATATTATTTAGTATTACTACACATTACAGTTGAATAATTATCTATATTGTTCATCCTCTAATTAATTATTAAATAATCATTTCTTATAACTTGGTGAAAACTAGCACCATTCTGCCGACACCAATCTCACAAGTGCCTGCGACCACACCAGTTTTTTTTATTTTTGTGTCAATTTTCTCTTAGTTCGGTAATTAGGAGTTGATATAAATACCTTATGAATAACATACTAATTTAATCATGACTTCAAATAATAACAAATCAATAGCCATCTATACTAGTAATAGTCCACATGATTTACATAGAAATAAGCTCATTTGTTATTTCTTGGATAGAAGTGCCACCCATAGTCACGGTTCTTATTTACTAATTAATGCATTAGCATAGATATCACAACATTAGCATAGATATCACACCAGTTTTTTTTATTTTTGTGTCAATTTTCTCTTAGTTCGGTAATTAGGAGTTGATATAAATACCTTATGAATAACATACTAATTTAATCATGACTTCAAATAATAACAAATCAATAGCCATCTATACTAGTAATAGTCCACATGATTTACATAGAAATAAGCTCATTTGTTATCTCTTGGATAGAAGTGCCACCCATAGTCACGGTTCTTATTTACTAATTAATGCATTAGCATAGATATCACAACATAGCATTAACTTAAACCAATTGATTTCTTTAAGTCTTTGACCCATAGAGTAGTAAAGCCTAGCTCCATTGGTAGTATCAACAATTTAATCTCTAAACTAGTCCATTATAAGCATTCAACAAAAAGCTAATCACAAGCCAATAATTTATGGGAGTCTATAAGAATTTGTCTAGAAGGATTGCCCAAGGAAACAAGTTGCGCATCAACCTCCCTCACTTGACTGATGAGTGAGAGTTCAAGAAACCCAGTCCACAAAGATCTTAGCAAATGGTGGCCGTCGAAACCCAATCATAGAAATCAATTAGAATCACTAGAGCTAATCCCTTAAAACAAGATCCAATACATCTTAAAGATATATTCATTACCTACCAGCACTCACAGAAAATCACAACACTTGGAGATGGATTGTCGGCAGTAACTAATGGGATATCCTCGCTGGTGTCCTTTTCAAACACGACAACAAGCACCCAAATGAACTACGTAGATGAACTCGTCTCTCCGAGCTCACTAAGGTGATGCATTCTAGCAGCAACCTTTCTCTCCAACGATAGTGAATTGAGCGATGAACGACAATGAAACCCTCCCCTGTTAATCGCTTCGGCTACTCCATCAGGGGATGAAGACAAACAAGGGGATAAAAGAAGGGAAGGTTTCATCATGTACTAATTAAAACACGTATCGCATTGTGGTTGGTCAAAACTTTATTATATTTTTTTCTTTATTTCATCTTTTTTGTTTTGGGCTTCTTGTTTGGGTTGAAATTCATATTACATGTTGTGGTTTGGTATCTTAAAGATGCTATCTGTAAGTTTTAGAAGGACTTTCAGAGAATGGTATTATAAATACCTGCAGCGGAAATACTAGTTCTTCCACGTTCTACTGTCGTCGTGTTTGTACCGTCGTCGGAGTCTTGATCACAACAGGAAGAAGACCACTTGTTCACGATCTAGAGTACCACGGTCTGACGAAGCTTGGACAACACCTGCACGTCAAACAACGATCCGAAATAGTTGACGCCGAACTACTATTTATAGGAGCGGTGCAAGTAACTTCTAGCAACCACATACATGCGGTTGCATGCAACTGCTTCATGCAGTTTATGCAATTGCACGTGCAGTTCCATGGAACTGCATGGCAGTGCAAGGAGACAACCGCACATGTTGCGGTTGTCATGCCCATGAAGGGCGTTATGTCCAACAATCTCCCACTCGCACTTAATGGGCTATACTTCATCAAGGTCCGCATATCAGTAAATAGATCGTGCGACCCACGAGTACACACACAACGGGAGAACTATGACCTGTTAAGGATACATAGTTACTCGACCACATGAGAATAATACTATGACCTGTTAGGGATTCATAGTTTCTCGATCAACCTGAGAGTTACTGTTATGATTTGTTAGGGATGCATAACGGCTCAATCAACTTGTGAGCTAACATTTTATTTTTGGAAAAATATTGTTGCTCAAACAACCATGTATCTCGTTATGCCCT
>LTAE01005482.1:0-14138 GCA_001647135.1 Pontederia paniculata
ACCGCAGATCTTTAGATCTGCGGTGCTCCATACCTATGGAGCAAAAACTGCTCCACAAGTTCCTTAATCCCTTATTTCTATTAATTTAATATGGATTGTCCATTCCTTATAAGTTATATGTTAATCCCAATCGTTCATTTCTTTGATTAAATCTCCATCGTACATTTGTCAAGTTATTTTCTCTTGATCGCAGTCGTTCATTTTATTGTTTTAATCACAGCCATTTATTAATTTTTGGGATATCTATCGTTCACTATTTATGGGTTTGATCAAGACCGTTCTTTAATTCTTTTAATAGTAGCCGTCCATTTTTTATCCATTCGATCATAGTTTCATAGACATAAACCTCTTTTGGGCCACTATCTCCTGAAGCCCATTAGAATATTTGACTCAAATATAGATACCTTTTCTGACGTTTTAAATTTGATTTATTTTTCAATTATTTTTTAGAAATATTTTTATTTCAGTAATTATTTTATTTTCTAAAAGAAATATTTTATTTTCTTGAAAATTATTTAAAGAAATTTCATTTTCGGAAATTACTTTATTTTCTGAAATTACTTTCTGAAAATTATTTAAATAAGCTTTATTTTCCGAAATAATTTTATTTTCTGAAAATCATTTAAAGAAAAAATATTTTCTGAAAATTATTTAAAGGAATTTTATTTTAGAAAATTATTTTATTTTCTGTAAAATATTTAAAGAAGTTTTATTTTAAGAAATTATTTTATTTTTTGAAAATCATTTAAAGAAAAATTATTTTTCTGAAAATTATTTAAAGGAATTTTATTTCTTAAAAATTATTTTATTTTCTGCAAATTATTTAAAGAAGTTTTATTTTCATAAATTATTTTATTTTCTGAAAATCATTTATTTTATTTTTAGGAATTATTTTTTTTCATATCAAAAGGACAGTTTTTTAAAATTGTTTAAAATCTTATTTAAGTCCATTCTGTAATTATTCAAAGAACTTTATTTTCGGGATGATGGTAGTAAAACCGGCAAGAAGGATTGGTGTAATTTTATTTTTGAAAAATTTATTAAAGGACAATATTTTTTAAAATGATTTAAAATCTTGTTTAAGTCCATTTTTTAGTTATTAAAAGCACTTTATTTTTGGGAATTAGTTTATTTTTCTGAAAATTATTTTTTTAAGATTATTTAAATATTAAATATATTAATTTTTTTTTAATTCTTGTTTAGCAATCAATTGAACATTAAATAATTATCTAATTTATGATTTACATTAAAGATAAATTAAAAATGACTTCAAGGACTATTGCTAGTGAAATGATAAGAATGGATAATTATGACATGTAGAGCAAAAAAGTTAGGTATGAATTGATCCATGAGAATTTGGATAAGTATATTGACCCTATTGCTCCCAAGCTTTCTGAAGAAGCCACAGATAAACACAAGAAAGGCTGAAGAGAAAACAAAGGAGCGGTGTGAGAGAAATAATAAAAAGACAAAAGTCTTCATATTGATACATATGAAGAATAATCTCATTAGGATATTTGAAAATTATAAAACAACGGTATGAGAAGCGCTTAAGGACAAGTATAATGATAAAACTAATACTAATGTTTAACTTCTCTTATATAACTATATTCCTTCAAGATGAAGGAAACTTTGCAGGTGATAATAATGGCTAAGGGCTTAGTCGTTGTAGGGGCAGTCCTACTAGAAACTTTGCAAGTGGCAACGATGCTGAATAGCTTATCATTTTCATATGACATGGCTGCCACGACGCTGAGACTTAATGAAACAATTAAGTCGGTCACATACTTGTCAGCCCAGCTAGCCATAGAGCAAAATATGGTTCAGAACAAAAAAGAAAGTGGAGATCTTTGAAACCAAAGAGGTGGAAGAAGAAGAAGAAGAAACGAACGTCGCACACCAACAAAAAAATCTAAGACCCAACAGGAAACATTTTAAATGGCGTGCAAAAATAGTAAGAGGAGAATGTTTTAACTGTAAAAAGTTTGGTTTCAGATCCAATAGTCCCATAAGAAAGAAATGAGGTTAGAATAGGGCCCGCAGAGAAAAGGCCCCAGAAATCCCGAGTTTGCTAGAATCGCCGAGTGCAATGCTGCGACGATAGATGTTGAAGGATGATGGATCAACCCTGGTGTGACCATCCACATCGCAAAGACCAAAGAAGGCATGGTGGACTTCAAAGAGCTGAATGCTAAAGGACAGAGGTTCTTCATGGGAACAACACCTATCTGGATGTTGAAGGTGTTGAAAAATATAGGTTAGATCTAGGGATAAAATTATGATTATCCATGATGTGTTGTACATACCAGGGATCCGCCGAAACCTTATCTTTGTCCCTGATCTCATATAGAAGAACTTAAAAGTCCATTGTTATAATGATCGTGTAACGATAGGAAAAAATATAGGGTCTTGATCAAGAAAAAACTTGTACCTGCGCGCACAACTTGTTTTATCTTACGATCAAGAATAATAAAACAATGAATGTCTCTTCTAAGTATTTATTGTGTTTTCTGTCTGATTATGATATCTGACATGAGAGTTTGGGTCATCCTGGAAAGAATAAAATGAAACGAATAACAATAATGGACCTAATACCTAACATATCAAGAACAAGGACATCTCATTATGAACATTGTTTGATTGGAAAGATGACTCAGAAACCTTTTTCGACGGGAACAATGTCAAAAGGATTGTTATGATTAATTCATTTGGATATTTATGATTCATTGAGTATTGCTACACACAGGAATAAGAAATATTGTCAATGTTGTAAAACTTGATCCGTACATCGCCCTGGATAGCTCGATGGGTAAAGTCGGACCGGTCGGACCAATTAAATCGGATGGTCGAACTTGATGATAATAACTTAACATAAAATAAGAAATTAAGTATAAAATCAAAATACATGAGTATTATTAATCATAAATAACATAACATTTTTTTGTCATAATTCATAATTTTGTAATAGTGAATAATGACCCAAGATAAATAATAAGATAAGTATGGTTCGAGAGGAAGTAATAGGATCCACTCGAACACTACAGTGGAAAATGTGTTGAATCAAGAGTATTATTAAATACTAATATGTTCAATTGATTTATTAAGTTTTTTATTTAACATAATTATTTCAAAACTTTCTTATATGACAAAGTAGATTATTTAGCTCTAGGAAATTAAACTAAACTATTATTATTATTATTTGAATATATATGGGTTTGATCAATTCGACCATATATATATATATATATATATATATATATCATCGGATTGGTCAAACCCATCAGGTTGAGCGGCTCAATCCAGGTTTTGATTAAATTTGATCTGGTCAAAGTGGTCCAATAGGCACCCCGGGTTTAGAATGACCCATGGCTCATTTTATGCCCCGAACATCGATCCAACCGGCCGGGCCAGGCCGAGATTTACAACATGGAATATTATATAACATTCATTGACGATTATTCTAAGTTCTCATATGTCTATCTCTTGGAAAGAAAAGCTGAGGTTTTGAAATATTTAAGATATATAAGATTGAAGTGGAGAAGAAATTTGGGAAACCAATTAAAACTTTAAGGATAGATAGAGGATGGGAGTACGCATCCTGAGAATTTAAGACTTATTGCATTCAAGAAGGCATATGTAGGTAGACTACAATGTCTTATACCTCACAACAGAATGGTGTGTCGGAGAAAAAAATATAGAACTTTGATTAATGTAGTAAGATGTATGTTGTCCCATTCTGGTATTCGCAAAAGTTTTTGGGGTGAAACAATAATGACTACAAACTACAATACAAAATAGAATTTTTACCAAGTTCGTAGAATTAACGTTATATGAAGTATGGAATGACAATATCTCAAGTTGCGCCATCTCAAATGAGGATGTAAAGCACATGTCTTAGTTCTAAGTCAGTTTAGAGACAAGCTCGACTTTAGGACAGTGACATGCAAGTTTATATGATATAATAATACCTCCAAAGGGCATAGATTCTTTCACAATGACAGAGGTCTAATAGAGAGTCGAGATACAACCTTCCTTGAGAATGAAAAAGAAGATGTCCATGAAGAGAAGGACAATGAGCCTAATAAAGTCGATTTGGAAGAAGACATATTGAACAAAAGTCCATTAGTGGAAAGTGCTATACATGATATTATACATTTGGAAGAAGTGGATGAATCCATACAATCAACGATTATAATCGGAAACAAGAGGCCCCAAACGTTGCTCACATATTTAGAAAACTACCAGCTGTACGGATGCAAGGCTTCGTACTACGCCGTCAATATAGAGGATAACAAATATCCAGTTTCTTATGATGAAGCAGTTGCTTCAGAGGAGTCAGAATCATGGTTAACCGTCATGAGAGATGAGTTAAACCTCATTGATCAGAATGACATATGTGTATTATGTGATTTGCCAATCGGTTGGTAGTCCATAGGGTGCAAATGTATATTCAAGAAAAAATATCGTGCTGATGGTACTATTGATAAGCACAAAACTAAATTAGTTGTCAAGGTTATACTCAAAAAGTCGATATTGATTTTTAGGAATCCTATTATCCGATAGCTAAATTTGCATTTATTAAGATCAACTTTGTGTTAGTCGCATATATTGATTTGGAGTTATTCCAAATGGATGTTAAGATTGTCTTCATCAATGGAGAATTGAGTGAAAACATATATATATATGCGACAACCTAATGATTTTTAGGTGGAAGGTCAGGAGAATAAAGTTTACAAGCTGAAAAAGTCACTATATGACTTAAAACAATCATTACATTAGTAGTACGAAAATTTTCATGTGACGATTGTCCAATTTAAATTTATTGCGAACAAATTGGACCGTTGTGTGTACATCAAGAAGATTTGGAGAAAGTTTGTCATAATGTCATTATATGTCGATAACATTTTGCTCGTTGGAAACGGTATCACAATGTTCAATGAGATAAAAGAAAAATTGAGTAAAAAATTTGAAACGAAGGACATAAAAGAAACATCTTATGTTCTTGGAATTCAAATTACTTGAAAATGCTCAAGGACATTGAGTTTGAGTAAATAATAGTATCTCAATAAGATATTAAGATGATTTGGGATGAGGAATAACACCCTAGCATCGACACTTATTGCGATAGGAAAATGACATAGTAAGAGTCAGTGTTCTAATGTAGGATAAGAACCTTTAAATGTTCCCTATGTACAAATTGTGTATAGTTCGATGTATGCAATGATATATACAAAGCTTGATTTGATTTACCCTGCAAGTCTGGTTACTAGATATCAAAATAATATCGGGAATGTACATTGGGAAGCCATTAAGAGGATACTTAAATATCTCAAAGGTATCGTACAACTAAATCTGACATACTAAGCTGATTCATTTGGGCTTGTAGGTTATTCAGATGCGAATTTCGGTAGGAATATTGACGATAAAAAACTATATCAGGTCACTTGTTCTTATTGGGTGGTGCAGTTATTTTTTGGGGAAGTAAGGAATAAAAATGTGTGGCTAGACACACACAAGAAGCTGAATATATTATCTGTAGTATGACGATCATTCATGTAGTATGGATCAAACATTTTCTTTTAGAATTTGGGCTCAACTTGATCGATGGATCATTACAGATGTACAATGACAATCAAACGTCAATAAGTTTGATAGACAGTTGAGCAAATAGTTCTAGAGGAAAATATATAGAGATCAAGTATAACTATGTATATGATATAGTGAAACGAAAAAAGTGACAGTGACCTATATTTCCAATGAGTACATTCATTAAACACGTTTGTTTAATGAGACTCAAGAATACTTGAGTCAGATTGAAATTTCATGATTATATCTCCTAAATTTTGCACTACACGAATAATGAGACTGTCAAAGATGCATGACCACGAAGATCAAGTGGTAAATGTTAGTTAGATGACTTGGCGATCATCTTGAGGAGCGTTCTACATGCTCGATGGAATTGAGCCAGAAGATGCGCTTCAGGCGTTCGGATCTCGTGGAACGATGCGACGTGGGCGGGGCACGCGGGAAACGCGACAACGACACGATAGGGGCGGACAGCTTTGAGGTAACAATAGCGCTTACTTAAGTGCTCTCGGAGAGTTTTTCATTATTCCCGGAGCCCCTAATCGCACAATAACACTCTTAGAATAGTACAAAAATGCTGTGCTGCAAAGACAACTTGATGAAGCAACAGTTGAACCGGACAGTATTCCATGTTGCAATCTTTTCAGAACTTTTAACATGTTTCTTCACATCTTTGGTATGTTATCCTTTTGCATAAAGGAAAGTAGTGGTAGGAGGACATGTATTAGTACAACTGTAAAAGGAAGGTTATTGTCTTGAAACAAATAATGTTGGGAAGGAACCCCATGACCTTTTTGTATGCACTTTACAGCTTTGTGTCGCCGGAAGGAAGGGAGAGAAAGAAAGAGCAGCAGCAGCAGCAAGACGCATCGAGAAATTGGACGAGACAACAGATCGCGAGCATGTCACGGGTTGGCTTTAAACCTCCTCCTTCAGGTAGCGTCCCTCCATTCGATGTCATGCCAAGGTGTCTAGGGACAAATGTGTGATGATCTGACAAATTTATGAAATGCTGAGAAGTTTTAATACAGACTCAAAGGGGTCTAAAATAAAGAAAAAGGCGTTGACTCATCCCTCGATTTAATATCATCAGTAAGATTTATGTATTTTTTTTTATTTTCAATCTTTTCTTTTTTTATATCATATCATGAGCCTCCTTTTATAATAAAAAAAAGTCTGAAATAAACAATAATGCTGCAGTCCAAAACTTAATCATGATTTAGTGGTTACGAGTGCAATCTTATTTGAACATGTATTTCTTTTGTTTTTTTCACGACATAATGCGAAAGTTCGACAAACCTGTTCTATGCAATTGTTGCAACAAGTGTTTACTGGTCAGAGATGACTTCCAATAAAATAAATAAGGGTGCAAACTTCTGAAATCACACACTCGTCAGCATTTTCGTCTGAACCGATTCAACTGTACAAAGTGTCATTATTTTAGCTTTGACATGTTTCTGACACCAGATAGTTCAGAAATAACGACCAGGATAATGTTTTGATCATAGATGTCAAAGCTTTGCAACGTATCAAGGGAGACGGATGTTGTTCATTACAAGCACACAGCAGCAGATTTTTATGACTCGCCAAATAATTCCTGCTTGATATTTCTTTTTGCAGTTTATACCTTGTTATGGTTCAACCATCGATTCAAAAAGAAAAGGAAATGAAGAAGACATCAACTCGTACTTCCTAATACTTGCTACTGAAAGTAACAAACCCGAAAAATATCAGGGCATAGTCGGTGGATCCATTCCTTGAACCAATACAACTACACAACGAATATTTCTGCACAATACAATTGTTACAATTGGTGGTATAAAGAGAAGGTTAGTGAACAATTAGACTCAGGAAATCAGATATTGCGTAGTTTGCTTTAGAGAACAAGCATTGATACTGGAACTGCAACATAACTTCACTAGTGCATCGCTTTCCATTGAAGTTGTGGCTGCAATATCTTCTCAATCTTCAAAGTAATTTATACTGCTAGGAAGGCACATTGCTTTCTTGCATGCTCTGGTACTAATTTTGCTACAATTTCTGTTGGCACTCCCTTCAGTTCTGATTATCATAAAGGAGAATATATTAATGTCCATACTCGGGGAAAACAAGAGCACACATCAGTCTTTCATTCTAATAACTTACCATGAGACTTGAAATTAAAAAGAGGTGGCAAGTAACGGCCATTTGGCAAACGGGTATTTGGATCTCGAAGTTCATCAAAGAATGGATGAATTAGTGCTTCCAACTGCCATAAGATTCAGTCAGGTATAGAACATGCCAAGATTAGTAAGGTAAAAATAACATTTTAGGTTCTAATTTTACTGGGTATAAGTACTCACAGCAGTGCATCGTAGATTTGGGGAGTATTGTAAGAGCCTAGATACAAGATCTACCGCCTCAGGGGGCATTCTTTTATGGAAGATCTATAATGAAAAATCATTGTTTTATCATACAAAAAAGAAGAGCAAGAAATATAAAACAAGCAGAAATGTCAGATGAAATTGACTGCAAAGCAAAAAAAGAAAAAAAGAATACCTTGTGCCATGGATGAGCTTTAATCTGTGGGAATTTAAACTCCGTGTAGTTTGGGTTCATGCACTTGATTTCTTCTCTTGTGGGTGTACCCAAAACCTGTGCAATCACAAAAAGTAACCATAAAAAAACTGGAAGAGTTACAGCTAACTATCTTTATCAAAGAGAAATAAAATATATAAAAGCAACACTAGCATCAGTCTAAGCCATTGGCTTACCTTTATTATTTCTACAAGTTGGTCAACTCCACTATCACCAGGGAAAAGAGGCTGTCAAAGAACCACAGCAAATAATTATGAGATATTGCCCTCATATGCTACTGCAAAGATGTATAGATGATAGCTATTTATGCATGACTGTGCAATGAAACAAATTATAAACCCTCAAAGCTATACGCTAATGAGAGATTCCCATACATGGCAAAACGCAGATAGATTCCTCATAAAGGATACATATGCAAGATCCAGTTTTGAAGATGTGAAGGCATATATGGACATAAAGCAAGACAGATAAATGTAATACATAATAAAACAATTGAAGTATCATCTACCTGTCCTAGAAGGAGCTCAGCAAGAACACAGCCAGCAGACCAGATATCGATTGCTGTAGTATACTCAGTAGCCCCGAAAATGAGCTCAGGAGCTCTATAATATCTAGAACAGATGTACGATATGTTTGGCTCTCCTTTCACCTATTATAAGGGAACAATTTTATCAATAAAGTTCTCAAATGGTAAGAAAGCATAACATGCTGATGTCAGACATTTAAATGAACATACCAAAACTTTTGCACTCCCAAAATCACATATTTTCAGCTGGTGAGTATGTGGGTTAACCTGCTCCAGGAAAGGCAAAAGTTATTATAGAGTATATTAACGGAAAGGAACAGAAATTTTTTATCGTTAAATATACATACATAATTATTGAACTAACTTTCTGTCCAGTACATACCAGAAGATTTTGGGGTTTGATGTCCCGATGGCAAACTCCAATGCTTCCATGTATGTAGGCCAAAGCTCTGCAGATCTGTCAAATAATCAACAAAAAATTAATATCTGAGTCAACAACCAATAAGAGGTACAAGTACTCTACAAAAGAGAATATGTTCACAAGAGAGAATTTTAATGTTTATATATGTTTTTAAATTAGTTTGTAGTTTCTCAAAATTAATTGCTTTACAAACTACAGCCTGATTTGGTTGAATATAGTACATCACAAATGTGTTCTACCATACAAGCATTAACAAAAGAGAAACAGCACAAACCAAAAATATATACTCTACTCACAAACATCAGACTTAGAATAAATATTCATCAATATTTAATTGAAAAGAGGAATCAAGAGAAGAATATTTTATTTGTAATTAATTCCTGTGAGACATCAGAACAAAAACAATAAGCTTACATAAGGACATAAAAGAAATGAAGCATGAAAATCACAAGTTGCTCCCTACCTGGTAGGTGTACAACTTTACATATATGAGTGGCATTCGTTGATTCATCTTGTTGTAGTGTTTGATTACTCTGTTTACCGTCTCAGGTACATATTCTAATACCAAGTTCAGATATAACTCATCCTTCTCTGTTGTTGAAAAGAAGCAATGCTTCAGAGAGATCACATTTGGGTGGTCAAGAAGGCGCATCGTTTGCAGCTCACGGTTCTTATACCTCTTGTCTTGCAGAACCTTTTTTATTGCTACAGTTTCGCCTGTCTCCAGGCACTTCGCCTACAAAAAAAAAAGAAAAATGAAATTCAAGAATTACGAAAAATAAGATATTGTCATAATTGATAACGAAAAATTAATCGTAGTAGCAAATTACATTATACTGTTATCACACAGTAAGAATGACATAAAGGAATACATATTATTCTAAAATAATAAAGTGAACCTGTCACACCAACCTGGAAAACAACCCCAAATGATCCATGCCCGACTACACGCTCAGCCATGTAGCTAATTGTCTGCAAATAAATTATATTACCGTTAGATGGAAAGATCCGATAGACACAAAAAGTATAATAGAAATTTGATAAAAAAAAAGTGAAGTAAAGAAACACTTGAGGATAAAAGAAAATGCATTGATAACCAGTGGGCGTCTATAATTTCAAGAGAGAGATGCTGAGAGCTTTTATGATGCATTCCTTAAAGGGGTCCAAGCATATCAACTAGGAATATCTGAACCTTACCTGTTTTGGCTGTCCATTTCTACCACCAATAGTTGTAACAATTATGTGACCTGCTTCTGTCCCATTCCCATCAACGACGGTTGCTTCAACTTCCTGGAATAGCTCTTCAGTTATGCCATGTATGCAAAACTGCAAGAACTCACAAGTGAATGCAGCCTTACCTTATCATCCCTTATTTTCATTTCATTCATCTCATCCGGCAACCTGTCCACGCCACTAGAATCAGTGGTATTCTTTAATCCAGATGAAGGTACCACACTAGCAGAAGCCATCTGCTTGATTGAAACGCTCTAATGTCAAATGAAGCTTAAGTATGTTGAAACCAACTCATGTACCTGTAAACAACCATATGACAAACATCAGCAACATGAAAATTTCCAGAAACTTTTCATTGGACCATTAATTGGAAACTCATTAAAGGAGACAAGTACCAAGCTATAATGCACAAATGAATAGGTTCAAGAACCAAAACTGTTAACTCCATAAATTGATAAATTCTGGTGACAGTCATGAATGCTAATTTATCCAGTCCTACATAAGTTTTGTATGGAAAAGCCTTAACGCTTGCTCGCATACTTAGACCTTCAATACCGTTTTTTACCAACTGCAACTATAAACATAAGTTTCTTTTTGAGAGGGAATCATAAGCAGAAGTAACGACATACTTACATATAGAAATAGCTAGTTGAAATAAACTAAATCTCAAGCAAAACATCCACAGTGGTTACTGTCTAAAACTTGCATGCTTCTATATTACCAAATGCCCAGTGTTTCTATTTTCAGCTTCTCTATTTTTAAGAGGGAAAAACACTTCAAAATTTTCTTGGAGGCAATTTCTACTTCTCTATATTTTCTTAAAGAACAAGCTTTTGATAAGATGCGAGGATCATGTAGCAAAAACAAAAGAATTGTTTATTTTTGGGTAATAAAGAGGTTAATAATCATGATCTGAAGTTACCAACGAAGACAAAACAAGAGAAGCATCGCATCATGTGCATATAAGCCAAGATTAGAGCATAAAAAATATTTATTTATTCAGAAGACCGAGAATCGTACAGTAATAACAAAAAAACAGCATATTCTTGTCAAAATAATCAGAAAACCTCGAAGACTGAGGATTACAGAAGCAAAAACAAATCGTTCCCCACCAAAATCACATCTTTCTTGAGCAATTCAAGGAGAAAAAAAGCCAAAGTTTATGCAAAAGCTCATCTTTTTACCGCCATCACTCAATCGATCAAATAATCTAATAAGGTCAAGCAAAGCCCAAAGTTTTCAGCAAGAAATCGTGCTCCTTCCCCATTAAAACACGCAAAACGCCATCCAAGTTTTGCTACCAAAATATTTCAGAAAAGGGAGAAACAGAAAGGAAACCACACACCAGGTAATCCGCCAAAAAAATCTAATCTTTATCCCATAAACAGCACTAAAATCGCAACTGCAAGACAAGGGAAAAGCAATGCTCACGAGATCCAAATTGTTTCCGTCAGGAGCCACGAAAGAACCCAACACGAATTGTCGCTCGCCAAATCCGAGACCAAGAGACAAAAGGGAAGCAGTGACGAGCAGATCGATCTCTTCCACCTCCTTCACGCGCCACGAATTGAAGAGCAGACGACGGCCACGAACGAGAAACTCGAGCGGTCTCAAAAATCTCCCGTTGGTGGTTTTTTTTTCTTTCGATTTATTTACTTTTTTTTTTGCTTTCTTGTGGGCACAGGAAGGGGAAGGGGGAGTTGGAGAAGGAAGAAGGATGTGGAAGTGGTCACTGGTCAGAGGAGGTGGGTTTGGGAGCAGTCAAAAGGAGGGAAGGGAAATAAAGATCAGGAAACGATACAATTATAATAATAATAATTAGGTGTTTCACCGTGAAACACCTATGTGATCAACCGTTTATCTTTGAATATATGATTTAGATTAAAAGAGGAGAGAGAAAATAATTATATTATTTTAGTTAGGTGGTTTTAAGTTGTTTTTAATTTAAACCATATATTTAAAGATAGACGGTTGATCACATGAATATTTCACGGTGAAACATCTTGAGGGTGTTTTACCTCCATTAAACCTTAATAATTATTTATTATAAAAATAGTTTTAAGAAATGTGTAAACTTTTCATGGTATACTATTTTTGACCGTTCAAAAATCTCAATAAAAAAGTCACCCACCTCCCTCTCTCCTTGACCATGTCACAACTTTTGCATTTAGACCCTTCTACTATTCATTTATTTACAAATTCAAATTTTATAAAACATGTAATTTTTTACTGACATGTTAAGAGTGGACACGAGCCAAGTCGAACTAGACTAACACTTAAATAGATTAAATTTATTTAAAGAATTTAATAAATAAGATAAACCAAAGGTCTATAATACTTACAAATTAAGTTTGATCTGTCTTATTTATTAAATTCAAGAAGTTTACCTACCTTAATTATTTATTAAGCCATATTTATTAATTAATAAATATATATTAAATTATATTTATAATATAAAAAAGAAAATATTATGTACTTTAGCATTGTATATATCTAACACACTAAATTAATAATATTTCGAATAAAAGTGACTTATTGTACCTCTTTCAATATTATATTTGATTTTTTAATAAAAAATTATTAATATTTTTGGCTCATATGCTAAATACTTTTTAAGATTTATGATATATATTAATTATATAAATTGATCTTATAAATTAATAAGTTATGCTTAATATAAACGAGACAAGACTGTTTAAATAAAAATATCAAATCTTAATTTCGAGTCTGACTTATTTATTTAAAAAGTCGAGTCGAGCAAAGCTTAAAATAGGTTAAGTCACGAGTCGCTTACGAATGACCTGATTTATTTTCAACCCTAGACACGATCATGAATGTATTATTATTAATATATTTCAAATGCCTACTTAATGTAGGAAAATGATGAGGTGATTTAAATATAACCCCATGATTGTATATAATTCATCTTCACTTAAATTAGTTTATTAGCACAAAACTCCTAATACTATAGGCATCCTCTTTTTTATACGGTTGCTTTAAATTAAATTTTGAAATATTTTTCTATTTTTAGTATAACAGTTTTGTTTGGTATTTAGATAATAGGGATCGCATAAAAGATTAAAGATTTTAGAGGGATTTATCCGCAAATATCCTTTCAAAATTATCTGAATCCACTTAAGAGGGATTTATCCTCTTAATGACGAAGAAACCCTCGTCCATCAAGTGAAATGCCTCGTCAGTCCCGTGATGATTAGATTTCGGCTTCAGTTGAAGAAAGACCAAAATACCCCTTCGATTAGTTCAATAATAAAGGCAGTCCCCCGGAAAGCGTCAAACTCCCTTAGAAGACTATTATGCCCTCAAATCTTGCCCAACTTAACGAACCGATTCGCTTCTAACAAGATAATAAGGATATTATGATCTTTTCATATTCAGATAAATTTCGACACGATTGGGCGCTCGATCACAGGCTGTCGCCGTCACGTGAGGGGCCCACGTGCCGGGGAGAGCTGCCACAGTGGAATCGATGTGGTGGACTCACATCCGACCGCAACACTTTCTACTTGCAAAAAAACAAAAGAAAACAATATGACCCGAATAAGTAAACCGACTAGAAAAAGGCAGAGCCGTCGGATGGAGAGATAATTAGATCTGTCGGCGGTTTATTTCCGGGGACAAAGCCATCAATTCGAGCGACACGAAATATATTTAATTATTATTATTATTATTATTATTATTATTATTATTATTAATTTTATTATTTAGTTAATTAGCACCCAACATCATGCCAATAATAAGTTAGTCAGGTGTTGTTTAATTATATATATATATATA
>LTAE01005483.1:4926-28377 GCA_001647135.1 Pontederia paniculata
TCAGAAATACTAGTCTCCACTCTCAACCTATGTTCAATCACTTTTTCCCATAACTTCATTGTATGACTCATAAACTTAATCCCTCTATAATTTGCACAATTCTGAATATCCCCTTTATTTTTGTAAATAAGAAGTAACGTACTTATTCTCCAATCATCAGACATCTTTTTTTATCGTAAAATCTCGTTAAACAATTTACATAACCACAACACACCTTTTTTCAGACTATTCAAAAACAATTTTGCAGGAGTTCTGAGATAAATCTAGAGTACTATCTATGTCATTTGGATCATAGCTAGTTATACTTAATTTGTTTAAAATAAAAAGAACTACATTTTCTCAAAGGAAATAAAGAAATAATCGAGTACAAAGCTTGTAATATAGTAGCATGGGATCGCCATAAGATGTTATTGGATAACTCAATCTGAAGAAAAAACATTACTGCAACGCAGGACAAACAAGGAGAATGAAGATAATAGCATACCACAGCAAAGCTTTGCCTAAGAGCAAACAATTTTCCTTGCTCACTTCCAGCAAATATGAGCTTTTGCTTTACCAGTTCCGAAGCAGAGTTCCTAATAAATGTTTGTAACGAAACATACATCAGCCAGGCTAACATAAACTATTTAAAAAAATATCAACATCTAGTTATCATACTTCCTGCCCACGATCACTCGAACTGCGTCATGCATTATTGAGCGTGCAAGTTCTTCAACAGTATCAGGTAAAGTAGCACTAAACAGAGAACGGATTATAGAAGGATTTGAGCAGGCTTTAACCACAGAATCAATCTGTTCAACAAATCCTAGCTCAAATAGCTTATCAGATTCATCCAATACCAAATACTCCACCCTGCACAAAACAAAAGAAAGTTACTACTCTGAATTACTTCATTAATTTGCCTTTTCCGTGCACACTTTCAGCAGTGCGACACATGCTTTCCATAATGCTCTAATAATAAAAGGATTCAGCAGTTCTTTTTTGATCTACAAGTTCTACCAAAGTACAGAAACCAAGTACATCCTGCCCAAACATGTGGAACTATCAGATTACCTTCTTCATAAGCTATGGATGAAAAATATGAGTTCAAAAGGGACAAAAATTCCTTCACTTTTTTTTTCTATTATTATTACACATACAAACATGAGAAAATTTCTGACATAACAAAAGACTTCTCACAGAAAAATGATGTTACATGTTCCTGACTCTACAATTGAGGCATCATATGTGTTGCAAAGTACTTCATGAATATTTGCAACTCGTTGTAATATTATAATGAACAACATCCTAAGTCCCTAGGATGCTCACTTCAGGATAAAGAAATGGCAATTACTTTGTTATAAGAAGTTGTCGTAGTAGTCACCAACTTTAACTAATGATTTTTCCTACTTTGACACTTGAATTTAATCAAGTTTTTTTTAGAGAGTAAAGGATGAGGGCCAAGTTGCCCACATCCAACTTTAATATAACTGGATATTACATCAACAGATTACAGATATAGAGCGTGAAGTTTACAAATATAATAATTTTGTCACAGCATTCTTCTTGACTCTTCTCAACTGTTTTGCCTCAACATCACCTTTTTTTCCATATTATCTCACAACTAACTCTGGACACCGTCTTAAAAAAACTAAAGCCTGGAACACAGAAACACCATGAGCTAAATGTCTCTTTGAAGAATTAGTTCAATTAGAGTTCTCTTCTGATTCAATATGTTACACTGCAAGTCAGATTTGCAGGCTTTTCATTTCTTTATTTTCTATAGTTGGTTTTTTTGGCTAGTATTAAGAGAAGGATGGTTGTAGTAGAAGGCGCTAGAAGTTTAAAACCAAGGCTTAATAAGCATGCAGCATATCCATGGGTGTCGGCTCAGTAGGCCATCAATTGGGCATTACCAAGCTGGAACAGTTCTTTTCCCATTTTCCAGTTATCCAGTTGGGTTGAAACAACTGTGACATTTAATATGTATTGCCCATACTGGACAGTGCTAGTCATACCTTCATGCACTGGCAAAAATAATTAATTTTTTTCTGGAGTTAAAACAAATAGAAATTTGACATTACATTTACATGGAAACAACCAAACCACATAAATGTTCATACACTGATCCAAATATTACTTAGCATTTAGCATCTATAGTAATGATAAGGATATGATGGAGGAGATATTTGTATGCTATAGTTTTACGTGCTATAGAAGCCTAATTTAATCAGAAGAAGGATTTGAGTCCATACCTACTTAAATCAAGTTTTCTTTTACGCATAGCAAAGTCCAAACGAAGTGGAGTCGAAACAAGTATGTTACAACGTAATTTTTCAAAATCACCACTTCTGGAAAGCCCCTTGGTCATTAATTTGATGTAGAATTTCTTTCCCTTTGTCAGCTTCCTGCACTCCCTAGTAGTTTGTGCGGCAAGTTCTCTTGTAGGACAAAGGATTACAGCTTTGATACCATCTTTGGATCCTGGCTGATGTCAATAAGGAAACTAATAAGAACGGATACAATGGTGAAAAGATGACTACAGGAACAATCGATGGATACCTTGATTTTCATTAGGATTGGACATAAGAATGCCAAAGTCTTGCCAGAACCTGTAGGCGCACAAACAAAACACTCTCTGCCCTGAAAGTAGGGTAGAAAAATTAAAGCTATATTCTGATTTTAGATTTGCAAGGTAGCTGATCTAAACAAAAAAAGACATTTTCCCAAGTGAAATATGGCTAGAATGAATGAGGGGAAGGGAGAATATGAACAGAGCATTCTCCTTGCTTTTTCTAGGGAGGCCATTTCCTTGACCATAAAATGAAATCTCAACATGAATACAAAATCTTCAAGAAGAAAGTGGATCAAAGTAGATAGCTGAAAAGAACATACCAAGAGAAGTGTTGGAATAGCCTGTCTTTGAACAGCCGTAGGCTCATTAAAACCAAGCTCTGACAAGTTCTGCAATAAGTAGGATTTACAGACATACCTGTAGATAAAGAACATCAAGGATGTAAGCAAGTTATACGTGACAAACTTCCGCTGCAGCATTATAACACAAAGGCATAAAGGAGGCAAGGAGTATAAATATTTATTTAGGTACTTCATTAGATGGTCCATATAAGAATAAACATTAAGGTTTTAAGTAGTAACTTCAAAATATCCTATTGGAATGTATATATTGCATAAATCAGACAGTATAGTGTCTGAACAAATATTTTCAAATTTTTTATTTCCCGACTCCTGAGTATTGAAAAATATACTCATAGAATAATTGAGTATTCTTTAAAAAAAATGCTTATCAAACATAACGAATTATTAACTTAAAATCCTCTCAAAGATAATTAGTATTTATAGCATCACTCCTACCTGTAAGTCTGTAACTTTATATACACAAGACTACCATAATATGAGACTAGAATAACTTGAGTCTTGACTGGTGAAGAACCAGATATCATTACTTAACACCATAAATCTTCAGAATATTGAGAATACATATATGCATATTTGCATTTTACCAAAAGAACGTAATGCATACGCTGCACACATTGTGCCACAGAATGTGCAATGTGTGCACATAATGAAATTTGAGGCTTATATCGATGTGTTGTGCATGTTTCGTAGCAAAGCTAAACATAATGCGTAAATATCTGATATAACTTTGACATTCTGGATAGTTCAAGAATATTTTATAATATCAGACATTATTTAATACCTTGATCTTAGCTCGCCAAAACTCTCAAGCGGAGCAGGAACGTTATGGCCAGAAATGTGTATGCCATATTTCTTGCGCAAAATCGAAATCATCTACAATCAAGTGAAAGGTCTTTAAGAAAAATGAAACAAAATAAAAAATTGTATAGCAAGAAATGCTAAGATAGCTAGTCATCACACACCTCAACCTCAATCTGCCTCTCTGCTTCCTTCTTCTCTGCAGCGTTATTAGTGTCCACACCCTCGACTGGAGGAAGAGTCTCGCAGCCTTTGAACACGCTGAAGTTTTCAACTACCTCTCCTGGCATGAAGCAGTTAACAACAGGAATATTAAGCAAAAACACTAAACAAATAGTACATGGCTACAAAATTATCATATCACAACAAACAAAAGCAAGCACCTTTGTAAAACAAACAAAAAGGGGGAAGAATATAACAAATATAAAAAAAAATCTTACCTTTGCGCTTCCGCTTATTAGTTTTCTCAACCTTGCTTTCATGCACTAATGCTTCTTCCGAAGCCGCCAATGTCCTTCCTTCAGAAATTTTACTCTTCTTCTCCTGCAACCAAAGAGAAGAGCGCAATTAGTGGACGAAGATGGACGAATAGTACGGATTTGATAGCCTCGGGTTGGGAGAGACGAGAGCTTGCCTCAAAGCGGGCTGTCTCCTTAGCAAAACGCCCGTGATCGAATTCTAAGCCGGCGAAGAGCAATGTCGAGACCCTCTCCATCAACGTCATTGCTTCCACCGCGACCGAGAAAGGGGCGCAAGTGTCGCGCCTGAAGAACAAACGGCGATGAGGATCAACAAACATGAAAAATTCACTATAGTTTGATACCTTCTATAAAATACTGATTTGAAAACAAACACGAAGCGGAAGTTTCCGAGGATCCTCCAATTTCGGCCGGGCGGCCGGCCGGCATCAAACAGCGGTCGGAGAGAAGAGAAGTGAAGTGGTGGCGGAGAAGAAGATCCTTGTTTTATGCATGGGTTTAATAAGGGTGTGCTCGGACGACCCAAAGATTCCTTTATGATTTTTGATTAATAATGGAACAATTCCGATGATTGTTGAAAAAAAATATTTTTTTAAATAGTAAAAAAAACTATTAATTATTTATATAAATAAATTTAATTTAAGTTGTCGGATCACATGACTTACTTATATAAGTTAAATTATAATATACACCTCTATTTAAATATGTATATATAATATATACGTATCAATTATCGTAAGTCCTCAAAATCCTAAAATAATTCGAAAACCAATTGAATTCAGCTTTTGTTTCATCCGGTATGATAGTTTGGTTTTATTAGTGATTAGGTTTCGTGAAAAAAATATAAAATAATTTTTTTCATAATTGTCACTTTAAATTTACAAAGTGTATATACATATATATAAAAATTTAAATTAAACTAAATAAAAGACACACCAAGTTTTAATTGAACTCTGACAATTTCTCATTGCATCACAATATTTAGAATTTTTATAATGTTAGTATATTAGCACGCATATATAATGCAATTTATCCAATTTATGCATTGATCAATAAGATTTCTTCAATATCTTTGAAGATGCCTGAGTTTCTCTTGTAGTATAATCTTATTTCATCAATATAAAAGGCTTTGACCTCCATTTAATATAAAAGAAAATATTTATCCTCTTATTTAAATATCAAATTAGTCAAATATTAATAATACTAGACATTGATGAAAGCTTAATAAAAGATCATTTTTAGTAGAGTTATATTTTTCAAAAACAAATATTTCGCTTTGTTGTTTGGCAAATATAGGAGAATGAGTTTTTGGCTTGAATTTGCTCTTTTTTTATAAATAATAATATATGTTAAAAATATAAATATAAAAATAATATTTTCTTATATTTATATAAATAAATTATTTGTTTAAGATATGCTATTTCTCTAATTTCGTCGTTGTGCTTGAGTTGTGAGGACTTTCAGCTACATGAATAGTTCAATATGCTTATTAGAGCCTGTCCCGAAGATGTGAATTATCTAAGACACATTAGTATGGCGTAATCCTCTTAGAATCGGAGTTTTTGAAATTAAACTTTTCCTCGGAAAGATAGATGGGGTCTATTCACTCATGTACGTCGTCAAAAGCCCACATGAATCAATCTCGTGTGTGCGTGTTTTGGCGGTGTTACGCTTATTCACATGCTTATACGCCACTGTTTTTGTTTTTCGATTAGCGCTCACAATTTTATTGAAATAGTGACATTTTATATTTTTATCCTTTCGCACATTGAATTCTTGAGTTTGGTCTTGGCTTTCATACGTGGACGAGATATTATAAAGAAAAATCATTGGAGATAAATTAAAATTTTTAATTTTGAGAGTTATCGACTGATTGAGCTATTTTTTTTTAAACTATGGTGATTGATTCTAAAATTAAAATTCGAGAATATTATCACGTTTTCAATTATTCAACTAAACAAAGTAATTGAGAGTTCGTCCCAAACCACATGACCGTGAATGAAATGTCAATTCTGAACAACGGCAAGGAGGGATCATTCACAAATTTTGGCATCTAGAATTTATGTATGTAAGAAGAGATTGTTTTGTGTATGTGCTAAGTAGATTTGTGATCATTCATTGAGATTTTATTAGTAGATCACTCTTTCTTTCTTTTTCTATTAATGGTAAATGTCGTCGATCAGTGTTAAAATATCCGAAATTGGGTACACATACTTTATATAGACGCCTGATAAGTAATTTTAAGACGATATCCCAAGTAAAATTATCTCCCTTCTCTCGTCTCTTTTTCTCTCAATATGCAACTCGAGATATGAACATATTTTAACACACAATACAATTTCTATTTCTGAAAACAGAAATTGTAAGCTAAACATTTCGGGATTTAGGAAAAATAAATTTACAAAAAATGAGAAAATGAAATAAAAAAGTGAACTTAAAAGAGTGCAAAGTAGGATTATATAGAATAATAGGCCGTCGGTTAACTCCCAAGTAATCCCTAAGTAGTAGTCATCAAGGCAATACATCAAAATCCTACTGGAGAAAAGAAATGATTGCCCAGCAAGGAAAGGGAGAAGAAATATATTAAACATCGAATTAAAGAAAACAGATGACAATGTGGCAAAAGACATAAATTCACATCTTGGCACCTACTACAGTACTACACCATTCAATTTCATTTATTTTTGACAAATAGTCAGTCAGGAGTGCAGTGATATCTTTGTGCATGAACACAATTGTTAACATGTATACACAACGCAAGGCAGCCGTTAACGCAATGTTGAACAGTAAAATCATATCACTATGACTACATTATTCAATAGTGATCTATAGCATTCCATGAGTGGAATACAAGTGTCTTGATATTTAACAAATGTAGTATACCCACTTAAGGACGGTTACTTTTGGTAACCATCCTTTGCTCTCTCAAAAAAAAAAAGTATACCCACTTGAGTTTGGCAGTTCATAGCTGTTGAAGTTTCTCTAGTTCCTTTCCACATCTTTATTGTTCCTCGACAAGGTCTGAAAGAAATAGTTCGAGAGTAAACCATTGAAACAATATTGGAAAAATATAATGGTTTCTAAGGAAACCAGGAGTTAACAAGCTAAATATTCATGCAATTCCTTATTAATTTATATTGCAAGGTAATCTGGAGTAGCATTCTCTTATTAACAATCTCACTGCAGCAAAAGGATTCGTGAAGACACCAGTAAGCCAAAAAACTATGATGGTGATTGCACTTTGCATGGCCAGTGCATGAAATGTAATGCATGTTGATTAAAACAATGCCAACTCAAGATGATCCTTTTTTTTTCTGAGAAGGAACTCAAGATGATCATGGGCCATGGCCCTCAAAATAATCAAGTTGATCATACACTACCATTAAGATTTAAAGGTTTAGAAGTAGCTTTAGAGAAACAGAGACAAATCCAAATAGTCCATCATTTAAAGTTTATACCTGGAGGCCGCTGCATAATCAAAGTGTTTTTTGAGGGAGACGTGCTACACAGTACACAGATAATTGTACATTGTATCTATTTTTTTTTATAAGTGATTGCAGGGATTGGATAATCTTTTTGTGGGGTATACATATAGCATCCTTGTCCCTTTCAATATTGTCCGCTTTGGCCACATCATGGCCTGCACAGTTTCCAAAAACATGTCTTTAAGAGGTACAAACATGTTCTATATATCCAACATCTCTCCTATACATCAACGGATTTACCCAGGTGCCACAAAGGCACCCCCTTAAGGACTCAGTGTCGTTGAGATATGCCTTGCGATAATTTAAATAACACAAAGTAAACTCTGTTTGTAACATCCAGACGTATTGTTCGTTTTGATAGCATGCTCCCTATTTAGTTCCTCCCAGGCGTTGATCTCGCAACGGCCCTCCAGCTAAGCCCAAAGGTTTTACCAAATACGCCTCGAGGAGTTAAAGGTATGTCCATATACATACTAAGCATCTCTCTTGTGTCTTTACCATGTGAGATTTGTCCAAGTGCCACAACTGCACACCTTCAAGTACTCAACGTCCTAGTTGAGGTTTGCCCCAGTGTGGTTCAGACTTCAGAGGATGATTTTGTTGCCAAATTGACCCTACTGATATTGTCTGCTTTGGGCACACTTTCAAAATGTGCCTTAAGAAAGTCAAAGACATGTCTACCATATAACCAATGTGTCTGTTTTGTTCTAACTGGTGGAATTTGCCTAAGTACCACAATCCACACTCACCTTGTTTTTTTTTGTTCTCCATACACAATTTTAATACGTAACATATCCTTTCAAGAAAAAATCTATATGCATAAAATGACAAAACATATTCTTTCAAGAAAAACCATATTTCACAGTTTGACAATTTTAATATGAAACATGTTCTTTCAAGAAAAAATCTATATTTAATAAAATGACAAAAGTATAACAACAAATCAATTCATATTTATGGTAGGTGATGGGATATGGACACCACAGTTTAGAGGCGGCTTGTCAGACCAGCGCTTTGAGGAGTTTCTTAGCCTACTTGACCGACTATCGAGATTTCACCCGGTAGCTTCTGAGGCAGATGGTTGGCACTGGATGTCGGGTCATTATTCGGCGAGGGAGGTATACAGGCAGCTGCTCCCAGGCGGCACAACCCCACAGGACATCAGAGTGGACTGCCTACGCATCTGGCGCTCACGCACACCTCTCAAAGTCAGGATCTTCTCCTGGNTACGTGCGTAGTTGAAAACCCTAAGAAAATGTTCTGAATTTATAAATAAAGCTCAAGTGTTTTGGGAGAAGGCATAGCAGAAGGGTTGAGAAGAGAATTATCTACTGTGGAGAAACGAAGCTCCGGAAATCATCGTTTGTATTACTCTATTTTCTATTGTTAGGATGAACTCTGAAAATATTCCCATGTGGAGAGATGCTACATTGAGAACATTGTACACCACAGTCTTTATTTACTTAGAGAATGGGGTTTTGGGTAACATGTTTACTCTTTTTTGGGAGAGCTTTTGGCACTGCTCTCGTATATATACTTGTACATTTTCCACTTTATCAAGTTGTATAGTCATCCTTTCCTTTTTCAAAAAAAAAAAATCAATTCATATTTAATTGGTCCCAACTCAGCTGTTTTCATTGGAAATGCATAAGAAAATGAGGACATAGGACAAAAGATCAGGATCATCAAGATTGAGCATATATATATATTGGGGAACAAGTCACATGAAAATACAGAAATTTATAAAATCTCCAAGCCACAACTGAAAAAGAAAATTTTGAAGGGATCTGAACAAGAAATTACCTCACTTATGAGAGGTAATGCACAAGTTTTCCACTCATTAGACCATCTAGATGATGATGAAGTAGCCAAAGCACCTTCCTTTAAAGATTGTAAGGTTTGGCACTTCTCTGGAAAAACTCTGAAGAGCATCTGTAGAACAATTTTTGCAATTTGTATTTGGTCTCTTGAAAAAACACAAAATTGATGTGACTCAAGGCAATTACGCTACAATTTCTAGAAGGTGCTCTTTATTTCAACAGTTCACCAAGTGTGAAAAGAATGATGCTTCCAATCTGTTCAAATAGGCATGGCTTTATATTGGCATGTCTCTGAAATCTAAAGTACATTACAGAAGCTGACAAAACACTCTTGCTTATCTCAATTTTTTTGGAAATTTTCACCTCATTGATAATGTATTGGAGTGATACTGGATAAAAATCTATGTGATGAATTATTACCTCCTCTCCATTTTCACAGAAAACCAATTAAGGCATATGTTAAATGCAATACTTTAAAGGGTAAATTGGACTATCACAGATATTTCTTAAACATTTTGCCTTGGATTTAGAGCATGGTATGTTGAATTTTGCACAAATGAATAATTATCTTGATCTAAATGTAAAAAAAAAACATTTGCAAAGGAAAGATAACAACATTCGTTCTTCCAGAAGAGATGAAATGAATAAGAACTTCTATAGCCATTTCAACAATGTTTAAAATAAAAGCTTACCATAAACTCATCAGCCAGCTCAGATGGTGATGAAAAGAGAAGACCATTTCTCTCGACTTTAACTAGCTCCTCGATACTACCATGTTACATCAAAACCACAGTTCATTCATGTAAAAGTACTTGGAAAATTCATCGACATCAATGCTTTAAGACATACCATGAGAATGAAGCAGCACAAACAGGAAGTCCACACCCAAACATATCAACAACCTGAAGATAATCATCCAGACCTTCATTTACTTAAGCGGCTAACAAAAGAGCAACATCAGCAAAACTAGCGCTACAACCTTGATTTTTTCAGTTTGAGGAAATAATATCCATGAGCATCAGCTGCTCTTAAACCATACTTACCTTCATGGGGAGATCCAAGCCAGATGAAGAAGTATGCAAGGACACACCCAGATCTGCTGAGCCTGAAAATATATAAATTTGTAACGCCATAAAAACTTAATATAAATAAAGGGTAATTGAAGAAATTTACAAAATCATTACAACTTACCGAGTAATAATGGGTAATCCTCAGCAGATAACCACATTGTTCTGAAGGCCACACGTCTCAGCTTTAATTTCCTTATCTGTTCTTCATATCTTCTTCTTTCAGGTCCCTTACCTTCATAATTCCATTAGATGTATGAGATGCAGTATGTTTGGGAAACTTGGAATGTGATCTCCTTTGTGAAGCCAATTAAAAATCAATAGCACACAGATTGCAAAAGGTATAAAACACTGAAGGTTTAAGAATATAAAATGTCCCATTTAAACTGGGTAAGAAAGAGAAGATATCCACCACTTTTAAAAAAAAAAAACAAATTATATTTTCCATTTTTATAACATTGAACAGGGAGCTGATTTCTATTGAAACTCCAAATGAGGTTATTTTTGTTATTTCCAGAAAAATTATGTTCTGAGTGATCTCATCATAAACCATACCAGTGATGATAAACAACAATCTAGGAAATAATTGTTGCTCTTTTTTGTCAATTTCAATCCAGAGCCTTTCTTCATCAACAGAATCATCTTCACCTAGAGTTGCAGCAACACGCCTATCATACATAAGTGCTGCTTGCAAAAGTATGTTAAAATCTTCATCCTGAGTCCTGTGACATGATACAAGTATACCATGAATAACTTCAACTAGAAGATCCAGATATCAACACTAGATAGCTACACTACTAACTTTGAGTTTTCTTTTTGTTTTCTGATGTGTGACTTAAGTTCTCTTAATCACCAACAAAAAAAAAACTTGTTCTCTGTTTCTAACGGGTTTCTTTGTTTTTTTCTTGACTTATGATTAGAACAACTGAATTTACTCATAGAAAGTATTTGATTAATTAATTGTACAGTCCTGTGAGCCCATTGCATAACATAGAAAAAGAGGAACTGTAAGTATGAATCAGATAAGCAAAGTTGCTGATTTTGTGGCCTTTTTGAAGCAAGGAACTCATATTTTATACTTCTTTGATATAGTATAAAAATGTACTTTATACATTTGTCAACTAAGTGGGTGCATTGCTGGAGTGGCAAAACGATGTGGGCGGTGGGCCATTAATTAGATTGGATCGAATTTCCAGCATCTAGTCGTATGTGATAATTATTAAAATTTGTTTCAAGGCTATTTGGTAAAAGATGCATATACTCCTAAAAAATGCATATACACAGTTATCTTTTTAATTTAACAAACATGATAGTTGAGATTATTTCAGATTACCTATATTAAATATAGTAATGTGACATTATCAGATATTTTAGAAGTGGTAATCTTAATAAGGACCCGTCCATGTTATAATTACTATGCTAAGTATATTAAGTGTTAAAACTTATAACATATAACTGCCTGCAATGCTCATTTCATTTTTTTAGAAACAACGCCCACGCCATTGAACTTACAATATCTTAAATATGTAATTTAAATAAAAAAAATGCTATCGATATAAGTTAAATAAAAATATCATAAATGATAAAATTTAATGTATGCTTATATTATTTCATGTATTTAATTTAATAAACAATTTTATATATTTTTCTATTAGATAAACTTTTTTTACAGGTTGTAGTTTAAAGAAACAATATATGAAATGCAACAATTTATCTTCACACAGACTTGTGGAATAATAAATTCAAAAAAAAAATTGACCAAAAATATAAATTTGAATATTTGCAACTTTTGGATGGACATTTATGATATTTCACAAGGAGTGCATATGGAACAAACTTAAATGAATGAACATTGTTCTTCTTAAGAGAATTGAATACAAGATACATTTCTAGCGAATTAATATCTTATCATGTTTCACCAATCCATGAAATATGTCACATCTTTTTAATCTGTATCGAATTGCAAGGACATTTGATGACCTAGTGCAATTAATTTATGTATTTCATTTCTTCCAAAGTTCTGTCATGTGAACATAGAAAATGATAGAAGAAATATTGCAGCAAAGACTTGCCATGCGAACTTGACAACATAAAATACGCATTTGAACATCAACGTACAGATGCCCATACATATTAACTACACAATGTAACCACTGGTAGAGAGAGTAACAAACACGTTGCTAAGTGTGTATATATATGTAGTTAATATGTATAAGCACCTTGGCTTAAAGTTAGATAATTTTGAAGGTTATAAAAATGTAACATGTTCTTTCAGACTCAAGGAGGCAATCTTATGAGAAGTGTACTCCAATTTATATTCAAATCAAGGTATGCCAAGACATGTTAACATTTTTTTGGGGAAAAGACAGATCAATATTGAATTTGTTCATAAAATTAAATTATTTCACAATCTGGTCATCCTTTATATATAGGATTCTGTGAATGACGATATGATTTTCATGTAAAATTGTGTTCCTTGCATAACTGGGATTTGTATTAATTGGACATGCTCTCAAACAAACGTCAAGGTTATCTCAACAATTTGTTGCATTTGCTAGTATAGCAGAAAGTCATTTTCAATTGCTTAAACAAAACCAAGGAACTCATTCCAGAGACAACTTTTAAATTAGCAGAAAGAACAAACGTCGCATGGCACCACCAGAATAATATTAAGATGTGACACAGAATAAATAATATTTGCACATTGAGGCTCCTTAAACACTTACCAACTTGTACTACTGACAATCAGGGCAGGTCTGTTTGGTTTCAAGATGATATCATCACCAATCTTAGAAGTGAACATAGTTTCACCACATAGATCCGAACCACGAATTAGGTGCCCTATAATAAATCATGTGGTCGTTCAACATATAAAACACATCAAACATTTAGAATCAGCTGATTTAAGAGAGATAATCATAATTAATATGTTTACCACAAGTAACAAAATCATGAATTTCTTTAGACTGACAAATATCATTCGCCAACCTACAGAAAAGCTATACGATAAATCAGGTCAAAATCAGATATGTTGATGAGGATGAAATGTAAAAAACAGACAATTGAGTTAACCTCGTGTTGTTCATTGAGTGAAGCAGGATGGAAAAAATCAGGAGGTTGATCATAAAGCACCGCTGCTCTGACAAGATTGCATGACAAGAAAATAAACAAAAATACACCAATAATTTTCCTTAATAAACATCTTAAGAATGACTTGGATTTGACCTATTCACTTACTTGATTCCCCAATTCTGAGCAAGTTCATGCTGCATCGCCTTCGTGACACATAAGGAATCATCTGCCATCCTACCGAAAAACCTCTCAAACCTAGAAATGAAAAAAAAAGAGTGCCATAATGATTTCAGTAAAGGCATTTCACTATGTAAAAAACTGTGTCACAAGAACAAGATATACCAATAGTAGGCCTTCACTATTATATGGCTCCTCCCATGAGACAAACCAAGAAGAGTATATCCAAAATTGTGCCAATCAACGATAAACTTAGACCCTTTCAACCAGCTAGATAGTTTGACAGCAGCTAATGTAGGAACAGATGGTGGATTCTGTAGAGCAAGAGATGATAAATATAAAGATTAAAAAAATATTTTGGGCAAATCAGTAAAAGCTACAATAAGCATGAAACTTGTTAACAAGCACATCATAAAAAACAATAAAACTTTGGGGGAACACTAAAAATTAATAATTCATGAGAACTCACATAATAAAAGAAGAAAAATCTTCTCTTCTGCAATGAGAAATAAAAGTTCTGATTGACAATGGAGGGCTGGAGGAAGCTGTCTAAATCATGTATGAGTCATTGATTATGTATATTTTTTTTAATTTGAGCCTCCGAGACAAGCTAAGTAATATTGCGATCTATACATTAATGAGTCATTGATTATGATAGATTTTTTTGAATTTGAACCGTCTGGTCTGGTGAAAACCGGCTAGCTTGGATGGTTCAACCACTTTTTCTACTAGGTTTAATTGGTCCAAAGCGGTCCAATAGCTACACCATCGTTACTGTGAACCATAGACCACCCGAGGGTCCGGGTTGCGGACCGGACAACACTAGTCCAAAGTAAGCTTCTGTAGCGGTTTAATTTTTTGAGACAGTGTAGCATTATATGTAAATTTCCCAAAATCATCTTCCACTTCCTGCCTTGGAAACCCTGTAATTCAGAATATTGAGTTCACAGCTTTAACATATAGACCAAAAATCTCAGTTTCATGGCATTCCAAGAAAATAGTATTGTGTTTGGGCAAATTATCCCGCAAGTGAACATCAGGAAAATTAAAACTCAAACCATTGACTAACCTGTACTATGAAAACATCTGGACGAGGGATCTTAAGACAAAGAAACCAAAGAAGAATGATAAACTGAAGTGCAGCCTTGACAACAAGTGCCAATGCACCTGATATTTTAGACAATCCTGTGAGCTGTACTGGCTTCTGAAAATGGAATATGACAAAAGAAAAAAATTGTTTTGTTATAGATCTGGCATTCTTCAACATGTTGAAAAATAAAACAAGATATGATTAACCTACCATCAAATGAAGATGAATTGATGGATTATCTCTAACAGCTAAACAAGCTTCACTACCTGATAATTTATCCACCAACAGAATGAAGAAAGAATCAGAACGACGTGGTGTATTATCAGTGAGAACAATAAATTCATTGCAGGTATGGATCTAGATAGATAAAAATTCATATTAGTTTAACACTACATAGCATTGCTAAGTGAACTGCAACTACTTGTTTCAGTTTCAGACACTATAGTTCTCACTTGATAGTAGCAATGGTAGGACTTTTAACATTTAAATAAAAACATCATAAACCGTCTCAGCTGTTCTCATGTATAGTAAAAGATCATGCAATAGGAATTTTTTATGAATAATCCTCAAACTTTCTTCTCTTTCCTTAAACTTGCCCTCAACTTCAATACTCTTATCCGCGGTGTATTATCAGCGAGACCAATAAATTTGTTGTAGGTCTGGGTTTAGATAGATAAAAAGGCATACTATGTTTAACACTACATAGCATTGCTAAGTCAATCGCAAATAACTATTTCTTCAAGTTTCAGACACTAGCTCTCACTTGATAATAGCAATGGTAGGACTTTTAACATGTAAATAAAAACACCGTAAACCATCTCAGCTGTTCACATGTACAGTAAAAAAATAATGCGATAGATTCTTTTTATGAATGGTCCTCAAACTTTCTTCTCTTTCCTTGGAACTGTCCTCAACATCAATACTCTTGGCAATCCCTTGGTACAAGCTTCCTGGACACTCTACAACTAGTTAATGAGGCTCTCCCAAAGTTTTTTTTTTATGAAACTCTCCTTACAAGCCATTAAGAATACAACAGGAGGAATTCAATCTCCCTGGAGGAGACATTGCTAAAGGAACTCTTATTTGACCTTGTCTTTGAACTCCAAGGAGTGTTTTCCTGCAGTACCCCAGTACGTATGCCATATGCGGTATGCCACATCCTTCCACACCATATGCCACCATGTTTTATGAGAGAAAATACACAGAATGGCTCACCCAAGTTGAAGTAAAAAATAGTAAACCTGGCCCAACTGATTTAAAGTGGGTTGGGTTTTTATCGGGCTTGAGATTTTTATACTACAAATTTTAAGAATATACAAAATAAATATAAAAAATAAGAATGATAATGATTAAGATTTATGATAATAACTTAATAACTATTAAAGCATTTAATAGGTAATCTTAATAAAAGTTAATTATTAATATTAACATTTTTTAGGTAGGTTAGGTTTGACTCGATCAAACCATATCACTCGCCACAAAAAAAAAGTCAGATCAGGCTGGGTTGATCAGGTCCAGCGGGAAACGATATGAACCCTAGCTTGAGTCAGCCACATTGATTCTTTATAAGTTGCAACCGAACTCTGACCCTTCTTGCCATATCAGAAAAAATGGAGGTTGACATGTCAAGTGGTGCTCCTACAAGGGAATACTTGGCGACAAACGTGTTGTCTAGGAGGCTTTACCACCTCCCGAAAGTCATCAAAAGAGCAAAGTTACAACCCATAAATGTAGTTTAATTTCAAAGGATCAATAAAGCAAACTTGAGCTTTAGATAACAATTGTATCATACCTCCATTCGCCACAACATCAACCTCTAAATGTGCCTGTAGAATTAAACATCTAAGAGTTCACAAAAGAAAAAAGAAATGATGCACAAAACAAAAGATTTTGATTTAAGATGTGAATTCATTTAATAATTAAGAATGAAGCTAGAGAATGATGTGGATAAAGTAATGGACACTGATGACACAGCCCAACATGAGGAGTGAGAGGCGCGAGATGACCATAAGGTAATTTAGATTGTGAAAAAACAATGAACTTAAAAAGACATGTCGAAGCAACAAGTTTTGATAAGAAATCATCAAGGTTTTCAAGACTTTAACTATATTCTATAAATGGATTCTGTCAAGCTTTTGTACAGAAAGTGTCAGCAGCAGCAGAAGCTTTAACTATGAACTCATAAATCTTTCAACTTTTTTTCTTTCAAGAAGGAAAAAATAAATTACATTTATATTGAGATATGCCACAAATCACGAGAAAGGAAAATGGGTACAATATAGCAATCACTCTCATCAAAAGGTACCTGCTGCGCGAGGGAGAGAGTGTGGTACTGCATACGAGGGCTGCGACCAAAGTCGCCAAGAACAACCACTGCCGCTCGCTGCCTCTTCTCTGCCATTTTCTTGCAAGGTGATCTGCATGGTTGAACCAGTTGAATGGCTGGACTGATTTTAAAAAAGCTGAAAAACCATGGGTATGCATAGATGTATTCTCACAGATAAATAACCTAATTGCCTTCAGTTCAATTTGCCGTAAACAGCAGATCAATAGTCACTCTGCACACAAAAATGAACCAAAAATTTCTTATACACAAATTTGTCCACTTTTACACATGCATCAGTTCCCCTAACTGAAACCACAAAACACATTAACTATCTCATAAGCTTGACATGAAGTTCACAACGCCACATTAAAAATGCCATATTTAACCACTGAAAATAAGCATTAATGAAACTAGATCCAAAATGCACATAAGCCATCTCCAGAGATTGATATAGACAGACCCAAAATCTCAACAAGTGCTTCCAGAATAGTTGCACTCGTCACTCGTCGTTAATTCTGTATATTTCAGTTACCATGTTATGCGCATGGTCTAGGTTTTGTATGCTATGCTAGTTCCTCATCAGCACCACTGATCAGTGCAGAAAGGAAATTTACCAAGGAAAAGAGAACACTCCGCACTCACACTGAACGACGCAAGGGGGAAGGAACACATAGCTTGAGAAATGTAGGAGGAGGAAGAGGAAGCAACAGAGGGGGATGGTGAGGGGCATGAGGACAAGGGGAGGTGGTGGGCAGCACGGCCGGAGGTCGAGAGATGAAGGCGACCAGGTTGGAACTAAGCCCAAGCAGAACCAGGTTCAAGCTCGTGTCAACTAATGTCGTCAAACACATAAAACGGACTCGACAGGGAGGGGTTAGAAAACACGAAATCATGTACACGTAACACAACACGGCGATTCTACCAAATTTTGTTATTAAATATATCGATAACTTTATATATTAATTTGCACGGAAAAATAATAAAACATTTAATGAAGCAAAAGTGTAACATTTCAAACTATCAAAATAGCAAAATACCAAAGTACCAATATCCAAAATACCAAAAGTAAAACAAGTTATCAAAATAACAAAATGTCGCATCATAATAACAATTTAAATATAATGTAGAACTATAATGAAAACAATCACAAAACAACAATAAATCCTAAACTAGTTCATAAATCATAACAATTTAGAAGTAATAAAAAACCTAATACAAATATGACTTCTAACTCCTAGGGCATCGGTATAAAAAAAATTAAAACCTATAATGCAGAACTCGGGCAGCTCAAAAGGAGCCTTCGCTGCTAAAGAACAGGTACGCAGTTGGGCTCCCAGAAGACTCCCTGAGCCTTAGCGGCTCACGAACTGATACGCGCTGCTCATGAGCAGCTAAGCAGATTTTGGGCTCCTTGTTCGTGCAAACAGAGAGAGGGAGGCCCCCGTGCAAATATTTCAGAAAAGGAAAAGAAAACAATGGAGAAAGCAACTTACAAGAGTGGAGCAGAGGTGGATCGTGTCAGAGACGCGGGCGGAGAGGTCGGCGCTCGCTGCCTTCTCGGACAGGTCCCCGGCGATGAGATCTGGCGGAGCGCAGAGAGGAACTGCTCCAGTAATTGGGAAAGGGAGGAGGATGAGAAGGGGAGAGTTCGGAGAGGGTATTAGGGATTTAACGCATAATAGAATTGATCTACTGCTAATTAATCAATATGCCATTGCGTTCATTACCTGTAATATTACATGTTATATTGTTTTTTATGATATAAATTTACTTTCGTGTAAATTTGTAAAAAATAACATAAAAATCACTATTCATGATAATTATTTCCAAAGTGAAAAAATAAAACTAGTATTAATTTTATTATAATGTTTAAAATAATATGATCTGTTCTCCAAAAAAATTAATGCTTGATAAAATATATAATATACGTGTTTAAAAAACAAATATAACAATTAGTCTTTTCCTACTAAGCTTAATCTTATTGGAAAGATGATTAGCTCATTAAATTAAAATTCACACAATATTACAGTATAGAGAAACATAAAACCCATGAAAATCATAAGAAAACAATTTTCTGACTCTATGATTCATGTATGGGTCTTATAAAGATATATTAGTCTGTGTAGAGGAAAGTTTTAGGAATACGAATATAAGTCGACATTAACTTAGGGGTAGTTTAATTTGATATAATAAAAATTCATGATGTAAATAATTTTAATTAAAATTGTTATAATGATTTATATTTATAATATATTTTTATTATTTGGATAGATATAGTTAATTTTTTTAAAAAAATATTGTTTGGTTAAAATTTGAAATGTGATATAACTAATTAATTATAATATATTAATTTGGTATATATATAGTATTTAATTTATTTTAGTAAAACAAATTCTCTTATTATTATTTTTATTATAATGTATAGTTTCAAGTAAATATATTTTTAATAATATTTTATATTTACTTTTTGTTTTTTATTATTTTAGTTATTTTTAATAATAACTTACTATGTTTATTTTTTATTTGATTAAATGATAGTTGTATCTCATATAATTTATAAGAAAAAAATTTAAACATTTTTTTTCATTCTTACTTTCGATACCACAACTAATTCTTACTTTCGATACCACAACTAATTCATTCTTACTTTCGATACCACAACTAATTATTTGGTTGACCCCACACATTAGAAATTCAACTCCAATATAATGGAATGGACACTGGAGTTATCTCTTCAATGTCCATTAAATATAGGTTCTGTTTGACATGCACCAACGATTTGAATAGTAATAATGATTAATAATTAAATATTAGTTAAAGTGAGTTAACTATTAAATTTAATAAAAATATTTGACAAATATAAAATTTAAATCAGTTGATAAATATAAAATAATTAAAAATGATATAATTAATTATTTAAATAGTTTGCATTATTATATGTATTATAAATTAGTTTTTTTTTATTTTAACTATTTTAGTATTAATAAATAATATTAAAATAAATTGATAACTAAATGATTTATAAATTAATAAAATAATAATAAAGTTGTCATATGATATAAAAAAATAAGTGCATTCATACAAATAGTAAATATTTTGAGTGAATATTTGAAAATAAATTTCAATATGCTAATAGCTACTTTAAATGTTGATCTTTTAATCGTTTAAAAAATATCGAGTTGCAATCGTTTATCGTTATTATTAATCTTATTTATCAAATATCTTAAATAGCGTATTAACTTGATCAATGCACTACTAATTTAAAGACATGTCAAAGATGGTTGTAAGCTTCCAAGAAAGATATTACCATATGAAAATAAAAAAGAATATCATATGTCATTTATTGATTAATCAAAATCACAAAAGAAATGATTATAAATATATATTTGCATTCAAATAAATGTGAAATTGATAGCGTATAATACAATAATCTTCGCTCAATAATGCCATAATAGATTATCATTAATCATCAATATTAATAATATTTTACAAAGTGCAATTAATCATGAATTTTTTCCATTTATCACTCCTCATGTATGATTTATTTGCATTTCAACACCAAAAAACATTACTACTTATCTCCTCTGAACTCTTTAATTTTTTTTCACCTCATGCACATCAAATTTTCGCTCTTTTCTATTTTGATTTAGTTACAGTTGCATGCTTCATTATCACTTGAAAGGAAAAAATGAATAAAATTTAAATAAAATAATACATTTATCTAGTTTTCTTTACTTTTTAACTGGATAGCTATATTGTTCTGGATTTATTTTTATTTTTCCTTCTATTGATAATATTGGACTAAATTATAATTGGATAAATCAAAAGAAGAAAACTTTAATGAAAAATAGGACGGTGGAGCAAATCGAAAAACTTTGATACCTAAAAAAGGTAAAAGAAAAAAAATTGAAAACTTGCTATGTTTATTTTCTTTATTAGCTATCTTTTATTTGATGTAAATGATAGTTGTATCTCATATTATTTCTAAGAGAAACATTTAAACATTTTTTTTTTCATTCTTACCATGGATCCCACCACTAATTATCTCCCCCTTAACTAATTCGGTGGACTCCACACCACTGGAAATTCAACTCCAGCATAATGGAATGGACAGTAGACTTGCCTATTTAATGTGCATTATGTATAAGCTCAGTTTGACATGTACCAATAGTTTGAATAGTTAATAATGAATAGAATTAGTGATTAAACATTAGCTAGTATCAAATTAATTATTAAAATTAATAAAAGTATTTGACAAATGCAAAATTTGAATTGGTTAATAAACGTAAAATGATATAACTAATTATTTAAATAGTTTGCCTTGTCGTATGTATCATAAGTTAAATAACTTATTTTTATTTTGATTATTTTAATAAATAATATTAAAATAATTTTATAATTAAATGACTTATAAAATAATAATAAATAATAAAGTGGTTATATGATATAAAAGAATAAATGTATCCATACAAATAATAAGTAATAATGAAATATTGAGTGTATTTTAAAAATAAATTTTAATACGCCAATAGTTACAAACGTCTCAAAATATAGAATTTCAATCATTTTATCATTATTATTAATTTTGGTTATCAAATATCTTAAATGGTGTATTGACTTGGTTAATACACTGTTAATTTAAAAACATGCCAAACATTATTGTAAGCTCTAAGGAAAAATATTACATTATGAAAATAAAAAAGAATATCATATGGCATTTATTGATTAATCAAAATCACAAAAGAAATTATTATAAGTAGATATTTGCATTCAACTAAGTGAAATTGATAGCATATAATACAGTAATCTGCTCAATAATGTCATAATAAATTATCATAATCATCGATATTAATAACATTTTACATAGTGCAATTAATCGTGGATTGTTTTCATTTATTACTCTTCGAGTATGATTTATTTGCATTTCAACACCAAAAAACATTAATATTTATCTCCTTGAACTTTTTAAAGTTTTCACTTCACCCCACATCAAAAAAATTAATTTATTACATATAAGTGTCACAATATTGTTTTCTCACCTAACACTATTTCCTTTCCCATAAGAAATTTTGGGTCGCAAGCTCAACGTTTTGATCTCTGTTTTTGTTTACCTTTTTTCCCATCATGGATACTACATTTCCTTCAAATCATAACCAAAATGACTCCATTAATTTTCATCATTTGTGCACCCCATTTGGTTTTTCAACTAATAGATTTGCTTCCAAGTTTGATGTGAAGACGACGATGCAAGCAAAGGGTGGGCGAGAGATTGGTTCTACGAATAGTCAAGTGCAAATGATGGATGCAAACACAGGTCATTATCTCCAAACACAATCGAATTTTGAAGGTACAAATATGCAAAAAAATCAAAATGGTGGGCATCGTCTTGGAAAAGTTAGAAGAAAACATAAAGGCATTTCTGTCCAAGCACATGATCACAAATTTAAAAGCAATTTTGATTTAACAAAAGTGCGATGGACTCCTGAAGAAGACAAGTAAATGCTCACTTTATCTTTCTCCCAATGCATAGATTTTATTTTATTTAATTTTTAAGGCAATGATATTCTCACCCTTTTTTTACCTATATCCGAAAAAATATCTCGGCCTAGAATGTGTTTTGGGTAGGATTATTTTTTATTTTTATTTTATTCATTTGTTGAATTGATTATATATTTGTTGAATCATATAAATATATAAATGATATGTGTTGATGTTATTATTTTGTTGAAGATGGTTCCATGTTATCAAGTTAAAATGAGACAATCACATTGTCCTGGTCTAACACGAGATGACATGGTCCAATAATGGTCGGTAAGATTTTAGGTTCGAGTTCAATTTTCACAAGCCCAATAAAATTTGAGTACGGATATGTCTCGACCCTAAATTTGATTTCTATCGACTTAATCCGTACTAATCTTAAATAATTTCAAATATTTTAAATATAAGATTTGAAAATATTAAATGCATGTTTCTTAGTTTTATCAGTGGCATCTATACCATGTTTCCTATGTTTTCATTTTCTTTAATCTTTATCTAATCTATGCTTTTTTCTCTCTCATATAATCTTCACTTTAACTTTTATTATATTGCTAATAATTTTCCTTTCTCTTGTAACATACTCTTTCCTTAAATCTTTTATTTTTGTCTATTTTTAAATCTTCTCTTTTTCACTCTTAATGTTCTGCTTTTCACTCTCTCTCTCTCTCTCTCTCTCTCTCTCT
>LTAE01005484.1:0-28369 GCA_001647135.1 Pontederia paniculata
GTCTATGCTCTGTTGCTGCTCATCATATGCTCTTCTGCTCTGATACTGGTCGACCACTTATATCCTTAGGTCGCCCATTGCACACACATGGTTCTTCATGTATAAATTACATGTGCAGTGGTCGTCCATTCTTTTAGCTCAGGTCGACCGCTGTACTGAACTTGAATATATTCTGTTACAGAAATCAGCTCAAACAAGTTCATCAGTACATGCTGAGTTCACTTACAAATTTGTGATCATTCAAAACATTCTCGGGATCCTAGATTCAACATGATTAAGACACCTTTTTCCTCATGGGTCAAACTTTTCATACCTATGAGAGTTGCCAAGAACATAAGCTGCGCATCCCCAAGGGCGGAAATAACTTAGGTCTGACTTTCGACTAGTCCAAAGCTCGTAAGGAGTGGAAGATACAAACTTCGAATGTACTCGGTTGAATTTGTAGGCCGCAGTCAATAGAGCATCACCCTCATAAGAAATTGAGAGATTAACTTGCACCATCATTGACCTAACCATGTCGAGTAAAGTACGATTTCTCCTTTCGCAACTCCATTATGTTGCGGCATCCTGAGAATCGTTAGTTGCCTTTGAATAAGTCTGAGAGATATTCACGTCCATGGTTTGTTCGCAAGCTTTTAATCTTGCGATCCAATGGATTATTAGCCTAGTTCATTGGGGATAACTGCAAAAGAAGGATGATAACTGAAAGACCCTCAATGAGGCCTCCGAGCTGACTAAGCGCTTGGATAGACATGATGCTAAGCAGAAGAAGGATGCCAAAGGAAAAACTCCAGTAACTAGGTCACGCAAAATTGGCCTAGATAGGATCGGCAACGTTAATGTCCTAACAGGCGTGACAACCATCGGGATAGTCGCGCAAATCCATATGTCCCAAGAGATGCACCTTCATCTCAATAGCAGCATCCTCAACCATCTCAGAATGGGGATGCTCAGCATCCTCAGCCATCTCAGAATGGGGATGCTTGCAATTATTGCGAAGGGAAAAACCCTGGAGTGTGCCGTAGGAAGACTGGATCCTATATCAATTGCGGGAAGTACGAGCACAACACCAGCGACTACCCTACTTGCAATGATAGTGGGAGGGGGGGGGGAGGTAAAGACTATTCAGCAGACCTAATAATCATTCCCATGAAAGACTATGATATCATCCTATTTTAGATTGATTGTCCTACCACGATGCATTGTTGCTATGCAAAAAGAAGGTCATCATCAAGCAGCAAACTACACCAACGGTTAGAGGAACAACGTCAAAAGGCAGCAAGGTGCTAGTGTCGGCAATCCAAGCCTAGCAAATGCCCAAGAAGGGATGCAAAAGATACTTAGCCAATGTCATGAGTCCATTGAATCTAAGGAGGACCCTCAGCAATTGGAAATTGTATGAGAATTCTTATATGTCTTCCCAAAATATATCTCATGATTGCCGTCACAATGAGAAGTGGATTTTCAAATCAAGCTGCTATTAAAAACAGCTCACATCTCCAAAGCACCTTATCTAATGGCACCTGCGGAGATGCAGGAACTCGAGAAGCAAGTGCTAGAGCTTTTTGATAAAGAATTTATTAGACCGAGTGTCTCACCTTTGGGCACTTCGATCTTATTCATGAAGGACGACTCCCTCCGGTTGTGCATAGACTACAAGATGCTCAACAAAGCAAACCATAAAGAACAAGTACTCCTTACTCTGTATAGACGATATTTTTATCAACTATCAAAGGTCGTGGTATTTTCAAAGATTGATCTAAGAAATGGATACCACGAACTCAAGGTTGCGAAGGACATACCAAATACTGCCTTTAGGTCAAGGTATGGACATTATGAATTCTTGGTGATGTCGTTCGATTGACGAACGCACCTACAACATTCTTGGACCTGATGAATGGGTATTCAAACTCTACTTGGATTGTCATCGTCTTCGTTGACAACATTTTGATCTATTCAACAAACCAATAGGAGCACCGAGAACACCTCAAATCATCTAGGGAACTTTGCAACAACATCAGCTGTACGCGAAGTTATCCAAGGGAAAGTTATGGATATTGAAGATCATATTCCTCGAACACATCGTATAAAAGCAAGGAATCACGATGGACCTAGCCAATGTTAACACAATCTCCAATTAGACATCACTAAAGAATATTGGCGAAATTCGCAACTTCTTGGGACTTGCAAGATATTATAAGCGATCTATTAAGAATTTCTCAAAGACTTCATCGCCTCTAACAAACTTGACAAGGAACGGAACAGAGTTCGTCTGGTCCCAGAAGTATGAACAAAGTTTTTAGGAGTTGAAGACTTGCTTGACGACGACAGCAATATTCACCATTTCTTTTGGAAGTAGCAGGCATGTGGTGTATAGTGATGTTTGTGGCACAGGTCTAAGTTGTGTGTTCGTGCAACATGGCAAGGTCGTTGCATATGTATCAAGGCAACTAAAGAAACATGAATCCAACTACCCCATACATGAATTAGAGTCGACATCAATTATTTTCACCCTAAAGATTTGGAGGCATTACTTGTTTTTTTATTGTGAAACATTTGAGGTCTTCACAGATCACAAGAGCCTGAAGTACATTTTCTCTCGGGAAGACTTCAACATAACGCAAGTGGATCAAGTTCTTAAAGAACTACAAGTTCGCCATTGGATACCATCCTAGGAAGGCCAACTCGGTCGCTATGACTTGGGTAGGAAGTGGGAGGGAACATTGACTTGCCTAAGAGTATACAAATGGAGTCAAACTAAAGGATATCATTCAATGGAATTCGAGACCCAACAGGACTGGACCAATGTTGTTGGTTCATTAGATACAAGTTGATCTGATGAACAAAATTAACAATGCTCAAGCAGTGGACTTAGAGTACAATCACATGATCAAAAGATGTAGTTATGAATCAAGGGTCTTCGTCATGCCTGTGAATGGGGAATAAGACACTGAGGCCGTCTATGGGTTCCGAACAATGATGCACTAAGAAAGGAGGTATTGGATGAGTACGAGTTTGTCATCCACCCAGGAAGTACTAAGATGTATAAGGATTTACAAAGGGCCTTCTGATGGAGCAATATGTAGAAGAAAATTGTTGAATACATATCGATGCATTATATGCCAGATAGTTAAGATTGAGCACCAAAGGCTTTATGGTATGCTCAAACCTTTAAGCCCTGAGTGAAAGTAGGAGCACATTGCAATGGACTTCGTGACAAATCTACCCAGATCTAAGAGAGGACATAACATGTAGTAGTGGATAGGCTGATCAAGTTTGCTCACTTTCTCCCTATCTATTTGAAGTAGCTAGTGGAAAACCTTATGGATTTGTATGCTAGGGAGATCATACTACTACATGGAATCTAAGTTTCTATTGTGTTACATAGAGACCCTAGGTTCACACCATATTCCAAAGGAGCTTCCAAGACTCCTTTGGAACTAGTAATGATTAGATTAAATTCGGCCATGATTATTATAATATTTTTGTATCAAAAAAGTAATAGAACTTCAACCTGAATGGCGGAACAATGTTCACGTCCTCTTCGGACAGGTCCACGTCTTCTTCGGACACGGTGCGCGTCTGTTGCAACAAACCCTAACGCGAAGCGTCGTCGGCAAGAGATGAACTACATCCTCTTCGGACACGATCCGCGTCCGCAAGTGCGAAACCCTAGCACCTCGCCATCTATACAACACGTCCATTAGAACACTGGATACGGCCCGCGTCACCCCAGACGTAGAGTATGTGTTTGGATCAACCGAGCAATCAAATCGAAACATTAATAGAACACGAGCTGCATTGGATTCAGACATGGTCCTCATCAACCAAAGATGATCGAAGAAAGAAACCCTAGTTGTCACGATCGTGGAAACGACTCGGGTTGGAACTTAACACCTATGCTACCCTAATGTGTCAATTGTGTTTTGAAAGATGATTAATAATTTAATAAAGTATTAGACACGATCCGTGTTGAAGACCAGATGCGACCTTGGACGCATTCCACTTTAGAGAAGGAACACAGACCACATCACATCCTGACACAAACCTACGTCATCAACTCGCGTCAGCACACCTTTTGGGTCTACCTGACGAAACGACCTGTGTTTGTATCTGATATGGCTCGTGTTGACTTAATGTTATGCTCAAGTAAATTTTTTTAAACTTTTAAACCCTATTGAAGAATAGTTTTTCCAATTAACTTGAGGACTAATACGTGAACAAGATAAGGGTCAACCATCTTCACCGAAATTAATAATGAGGTCACCATTTATTAAATGTTTGAGAGGGATAGTGTTTTAAAGATAAGGACTTAGAACAATTGTTACCTAATTCCTATTGCTTGGCTTTCTCTCCACCCTTCAGCAAATTTCGAGCATCTTTGTCCCTCATGGCTTTGAAGTGTCTTTAAGGTTGCTTTGGGTGACTTTACTTAGCTCATGAGTCTTAGATGTCTTGCTAATAAGTTAGTGGGGGTGCACAAGCTATGACTCACAAAAATGCTCGAGAAATTCCTTGAGTCTAGATGGAATGAAGATGCCAAACTCCTTAAGATGCTTCTTGATAAGTTGTCTCAAAGGTATAGATAACATTTCATGCAAACAACATGGAAGAGTTCCACAAAAGAATGTAAAGTACACAAAATTCATCTTCTTTGGAGGGGGAGGAGACACATAATATTATTCTATATTTTTCTATAAATCTTGAAATTAATGTCTCAGTTAATTCACATCTGAAAAATGTATTTCTTTTTTAGAGGAAGAAGAAAGTATTTCTAAGAATGTTTCTGCAATTCACAAAAATAAAAAGTTGGAAAGAACCAATTTTCAGATGTGTGTTCATTGAGGTCTGAGTAACTAAGGAGCATGTAGCTTCAAACATTGTCTTTATAAGAGGACATATTCATTAAAAAGTAATCTGACAGAGAAATGAAGTTCAAAACTTATGCACAAATCAAGTTTTACCTTCCAGTCACCAGTATGAAAGATTGTACCATAGCTGCACTGAATCACCAAGGCACAACAATCAGGGATTGAATGGGTTACCACGAACTGACTCCACTTCAAAAGGTCCGATGAGGAACTTCTTTCTTACCTTAAATTGCTTGAGTCTACATGGAACGAAGATGCCAAACTCCTTCATATGCTTCTTCATAAGTTGTCTCAGAGGTATAGATGACATTTCATGCAAACAACATGGAAGTGATTCCAAAAAAAATGTATATTGGACAAAATTCATTTTCTTTGGAGGGGGAGGAGACCCAGAATATTATTCTATTTTTTTCTATAAATCTTGAAGTTAATGTTTCAGTTAATTCATATGAGAAAAAAGTATTACTTTTTGAGAGGAAGTAGAAAGTATTTCTAAGAATGTTTCTTCAATTCAAAAAAAAACAAAAAGTTAGAAAGAACCAATTATCAGATGTGTGTTCGTTGAGCTCTGAGTAACCAAGGAGCACTCGCTTCAAACATTGTCTTTATAAGAGGACATATTCATTAAAAAGTAATCTGACAGAGAAATGAAGTTCAAAACTTATGCACAAATCAAGTTTTACCTTCCAGTCACCAGTATGAAAGATTGTACCATAGCTGCACTGAATCACCAAGGCACAACAATCAGGGATTGAATGGGTTACCACGAACTGACTCCACTTCAAAAGGTCCGATGAGGAACTTCTTTCTTACCTTAAATTGCTTGAGTCTACATGGAACGAAGATGCCAAACTCCTTCATATGCTTCTTCATAAGTTGTCTCAGAGGTATAGATGACATTTCATGCAAACAACATGGAAGTGATTCCAAAAAAAATGTATATTGGACAAAATTCATTTTCTTTGGAGGGGGAGGAGACCCAGAATATTATTCTATTTTTTTCTATAAATCTTGAAGTTAATGTTTCAGTTAATTCATATGAGAAAAAAGTATTACTTTTTGAGAGGAAGTAGAAAGTATTTCTAAGAATGTTTCTTCAATTCAAAAAAAAACAAAAAGTTAGAAAGAACCAATTATCAGATGTGTGTTCGTTGAGCTCTGAGTAACCAAGGAGCACTCGCTTCAAACATTGTCTTTATAAGAGGACATATTCATTAAAGAGTCATCTGGCAGAGAAATGAAGTTCAAAACATATGAACCAAAATAGAAATAAGAAAGTTAAAGAAAATCAGATACTTTCAACGCATAGATCAATGTTTTTCTTATGAAGGTAATTAATTCAGCTACGAAAAAAAAACAATAAACTTAAAAACTTGAGCTATCATAGACACTAGTAATGACTCAGTTTTACTTTATGACAAGGTGATAACTTATCCGTTAAAGTTATTTAAGAAAAGACACTAGAAGCAAATATTAAAAAAATTCATTAACGTGATGGATCTATGTGCGTCCCCATCTATACTTTTTTTTTGAAAAGGTAATAATTCATTATGCTGGAACTCATCAAGTTTATCAATCAAGAAATGTATTAATTACCTAGAGTCACTTTGTCTCCATGTGTGGAAGGTTTTTTTTGTGTGGACAAAAATATTGAAAATGTAGATTTAATGTCTAGACAAGTGTTCTAAGAATTATCTACTTCCAAGATAAGGGAAGGTTGAAGCATAAGTTGGGGTGTGAGAATCAAATGCTGGGATAACCTGCATGAAGAAAAAAAGGGTAATCAAACTATAATGTAGAACCTAGGTAAATGCATTATGGTAATTTAGAATCAGATCCTCTTTTAGAAATACTTTACTGAAAGAAAGGAACTTACAATCAGATCCAAATATTGAGAGACATTGTATTTTGATGCAATACAAATAAGAATAATCTAATGGAATTAGAAGTTCCATCTTAAAGGCAGAAAACTTTACCCGAGGTAACACACCGATGTGATCCTCATGATCATGTCTTATAAGAACTGCTTCAATCTTATGAATGTTGTTTCAGGTACAATTTCTTGAACTCCAAAATCATTAATTGAAAAAAATAGTTAAGCAAAAAATAAAATGACACAGTATCTATAAAGTTTGAAAAGATCATGTGATAATATATGCGACACATAAATGTGAATTATGACATCACTAATATGGAGAAAAAGAAATCACTGGTTGTTGTGCAACATTTGAGAGGGTTCAAAGTAACTTAGAGAAACCAAAATAAAATTTTATGATGACAAGTGGTGCTTATGTGTGACTAAAAGTTTCTCTTTGAGAAGGATTTGTGACTAAAAGTTACAATACCACTTTTGTACAACTTTCTTTATGTACCGACATCAGAAACCAGGAGGCCCATTTTGAACACAAACATAGTGGACGAAATCGAGAAGAATGATATGTGGAGATCATACATATCAAATTATCGGTCATACAAGCCAAACTCACACCTTCGGAGATCTCATCCAAAGCTTCACGGTCAAAGATTTTACCATCCAATGGTGACTCATCAATTTGCAAAAGGTTAAGTAGAGACCTTAAGAAAACAAGTAGTCAACGTAAGCTGCACAAATCAAGTTTTACCTTCCAGTCACCAATATGAAAGATTGTACCATCGCTGCACTGAATCACCAAGGCACAACAATCAGGGATTGAATGGGTTACACGAACTGGCTCCACTTCAAATGGTCCCGTGAGGAATTATATATTAAACGAAAATTTAGCTATCATGTACCTCAAATTTGGCAAATAAATGCTCACATCTTGCAAGATATTTTGTTATGGAGGAAAGATGATTATGAGCCTTTTAGTAGTCATTCGTTTTTTATTAATAGACGAAAAGCAAATGATGTACGAAAAAGCGTATAAGGCAAAAGAGAAAAAAAAACATTTCCCGAAACACGGTGTAGAGCCTACAAAATGATTACCCAGACCCATAATAAATAAGAATGAGATATGTACTTCCAAGAAGATAATAGAGTAATTCATGTAGAAGAAGAAACTGATTTCATGGCCTCAGTATGGAGGCAGACATGTTTCAGTATTACTCCTCATGAAAAGAAAATGAACAAGTAGTGCAAGGGCCTGAAACAAATGTTCGCAAACATGGACACCGACAAAAGTGGTACAATCACATATGACGAGCTTAAGACAGGCTTGGCCGGCCTCGGATCCAATCTCTCAAAAGCAGAAGTGAAGCAACTCATGGAGGCTGTAAGGACCTTAGCACTATATCATTGTTAAATCTTTTCTTCTTTCATCTGCAAACCAGGAGGCCATTTTGAACACAAATATAGTGGACGAAATCGAGAAAAATGATATGTGGAGATCATACATACCAAACTATAGGTCATACAAGCCAAACTCACACATTCTTCGGAGATCTCATCCAAAGCTTCACGGTCAAAAATTTTCTTAAGTTGAGAAACAAGGATCTAATAAAGGAAACCCAACATAATCAAATAATTCACTATACCTTCTTGGCTTCCTTTCTTACAATAACCTAATGTCCTTTTAGGTTCAATTCAATCAATACCTTGCATTTTACATTGGTCCACCAATGGAAAGAATATCAGTTGCATCTCTCATTATGATACCCATAACCTCATAGGTTCGTGTTCAAGCCCAATTAACTCTTTACTTTGGACCACTTCCTTCCTTTATATTTATATTATCTTAAGTTGTTCGTATATTACAATCATTAATGAGCCTTTACCAATCATGAAGGTTGTTGGTTTTGGTCCCAACGCAATCAAAGCTAGCTCCCGAAGGGAATCTCATAAACAATCATTCTCGAAAGAACCCTCTATTCCCGAAGGAACCCTTAGTTCCCGAAGAAACTGACAATAGTCCCCGAAGGAACTTAACAATCATCGGAAACCAACGCATGCCCTTCATGGACAAATTCAATCATATGCATTGTTCATTTTAAAACCTAATTAAACTTTGGGCATAATACCCTTTGTAAGTTATGACTCATACAATCATCATTAAACTATGCAATAGGATGAATCAACAAACATAATCAAGGGATTCCTATTTATCAACTATCGGGGAAACACGACCCGCGTTGGAACTGAACATAGCCCATGTCCCCAATGTTCTAAGTACACGGTTAACATTTGGCAAGACACGGCCAGCGTCATACGTCCATCAGATTAATCTTCACGTGACCGGTTCAAGGTGACTCGATCCGTTTTCGCTTGATGACACTCGATGATTGCGACTTGTATCGGGAAAGGACACCGACCAAGTCAGGTTTAGAGTTTGGGTTTTGGTGTCGGCGCCATCTTCGATCCGATAGACACAGTTCGTGTCCATGGGCGACGTGGCCCATTTAAGTTTTCGACGCTATCCGAGGAACACAACTTGCGTCTGGCGATGTAGTTTCACTATCGAGCGCGGTCCGTGTCGGTGAGGACACGACCCATTTCTAGTACTAGGTTTTCTGTCCTCGATACGTCTGTCTTTGATCAACAAGAACACGACCTGTATCAGGAAACAACATGGTCCATGCCAGGTGTCGGTATTGTCTTCAATCTGAGGAACACCATTTGCATCCAGGGGTGACGCAGCCCGTTTCCCCTTGACCTAGTGCTGCCTACGAGACATGACCCATGTCCTGAAAGGCACGTCGTTCCTGTAACATCGAACGCAGATCATGTCATGAGGGATGCGGTCCGTGTTCGTTTCACCGGAGCTCTGCACCCGTCTCCTCTGCTCCACTCTTTTCTCCCCTGGTTTCGTTTGCTAGTTTTGCCCCACCCCCCAGCGCCGCCGCCTCCCTCAACATCTCTCCTCTGCTCATTTCTCTTTCACCTTCCCCTCCTCCCTCTTCTCGCCATCCATGAGGATGAAGATCCGCCGCCTCAAAGATGACTGGCGGGAGGTGTTCTACCCCATACCCTCCTCGGTGGAAGCGAACAATCGTCTATGCTTCAGATGCCGGCGCCCTGGACACCTCGTACGCCAGTGCATCTTCCCAAAATGCTTCATCCGCTGCGGCAGCTGTGACCAGGAGGAAGGTATGTAGGGCCCCGAAGACAATGCAATTCAACCCTGGAGTGATGAGATCCATTGGGGAGAAGAAGGCCAGCACTCACTATCCTCCTCCTCCGTCCTATCCACCATGCCTGCCATGCCTCATGATGAGCTCACCTGCACAGCAGCCGCGTTCAGCATCTGTTTTCACCCCTTGGTCAGTGAGAACAGCACAAAATGCGGTCATCCTTGGAAGCTGTCTCGAGCGGCCCTACTGCAAGCCCTCGGCCACATGTCGCCATTCCACCTTTCCCGGATCGACAAACGGCTATTTCTCGTCAGCACCAGCTCGGCGGCACAACGTTGTCCCTCCTTGCTAACAAACTTCTTATATTGGGCGGCGGCAAGATCAAATGGAGAGAATGGTCGCCACTAGATGGGACGATACCGGCGTCCTCTGCTCCCACTGCCAAACAAATTGCTTTTTCTAGCATCCCACTCCATTTGCTATGCATGGATACACTGGTGGCATTGACAGCGCCATTGGACACCCTAATCTCCAGCGACATTCCCATGTTAGGCTCGCCGGACCTATCCCAAGTCATTGAGCCACACCCCGGAGCTCCACTGATATAGCACCAGATATTATTAGTTTAAAATATTTTATTAGTTAGGATTGTTATTATCTTGTTTTCCTTTTTGTTATCTTAGAAGGATTTGTTAGTTATTTTAGATCTTTCTGTTAGGGTCAAGGTCTATCTGTAAAGCTCTATATAAGAGTTCTTTTGATATGAATAAAATCAGACTATGAATATTTTCTTCGATTGAACTTCGTGTTCTTTTATCGTGTGGATTCACGATGTCTTCGGTGGATTCCGAAGAACTCTGATGGATTCCATAGTGACTCTGGTGGATTCCAGAGCAATCATTTTTCTTATCAAATTGAAGCAAACGACTTCCAGATCGACATCATTGGTGGATTCCTAAGTTCTCGATGGATTCCGAGATTGTTTGTTCGTCGTTCGCCTCGCTACATCACCATCATCGCTCGCTACTCTCATCTTTCGCAACCCCGCTGCATCAAGTGGTATCAGAGCAGGTTGATCAGACCTGTAGTTATCTTTGATCTTTTGTCATAAAAAAAGAAAAAAAAAAGATATTCAACCCTTCTACATTGTATTCGTCAAGTTGTTAGCCACACATCAATCCAAATTCGAGGACGAATTTCTTTGAAGAAGAGTCCGATGTAGCACCAGATATTATTAGTTTAAAATATTTTATTAGTTAGGATTGTTATTATCTTGTTTTCCTTTTTGTTATCTTAGAAGGATTTGTTAGTTATTTTAGATCTTTCTGTTAGGGTCAAGGTCTATCTGTAAAGCTCTATATAAGAGTTCTTTTGATATGAATAAAATCAGACTATGAATATTTTCTTCGATTGAACTTCGTGTTCTTTTATCGTGTGGATTCACGATGTCTTCGGTGGATTCCGAAGAACTCTGATGGATTCCATAGTGACTCTGGTGGATTCCAGAGCAATCATTTTTCTTATCAAATTGAAGCAAACGACTTCCAGATCGACATCATTGGTGGATTCCTAAGTTCTCGATGGATTCCGAGATTGTTTGTTCGTCGTTCGCCTCGCTACATCACCATCATCGCTCGCTACTCTCATCTTTCGCAACCCCGCTGCATCAAGTGGTATCAGAGCAGGTTGATCAGACCTGTAGTTATCTTTGATCTTTTGTCATAAAAAAAGAAAAAAAAAAGATATTCAACCCTTCTACATTGTATTCGTCAAGTTGTTAGCCACACATCAATCCAAATTCGAGGACGAATTTCTTTGAAGAAGAGTCCGATGTAGCACCAGATATTATTAGTTTAAAATATTTTATTAGTTAGGATTGTTATTATCTTGTTTTCCTTTTTGTTATCTTAGAAGGATTTGTTAGTTATTTTAAATCTTTATGTTATGGTCAAAGTCTATCTTTAAAGCTCTATATAAGAGTTCTTTTGATATGAATAAAATCAGACTATGAATATTTTCTTCGATTGAACTTCATGTTCTTTTATCGTGTGGATTCACGATGTCTTCGGTGGATTTCGAAGAACTCTGGTGGATTCCAGAGCAATTATTTTACTTATCAAATTGAAGCAGACGACTTGCAGATCGACATTATTGGTGGATTCTAAAGTTCTCGGTGGATTCCGAGATTGTTTGTTCGTCGTTCGCCTCGCCACATCACCATCATCGCCCGTCTACTCCCATCTTTTGCAACCCTGCTGCGTCAATCTGATATAGCACCAGATATTATTAGTTTAAAATATCTTATTAGTTAGGGTTATTATTATCTTGTTTTTCTTTTTTTATCTTAGGAGAATTTGTTAGTTATTTCAGATCTTTTTGTTAGGGTCAAAGTCTATATGTAAAACTCTATATAAGAGTTCTTTTGATATGAATAAAATCATACTATGAATATTTTCTTCGATTGAACTTCGTGTTCTTTTATCGTGCGGATTCACGATGTCTTCGATGGATTCCGAAGAACTCTGGTGGATGCCAGAGTGACTCTGGTGGATTCCAGAGCAATTATTTTTCTTATCAAATTGAAGCAGACGACTTGTAGATCGACATTGTTGGTGGATTCCAAAGTTCTCAGTGGATTCCGAGATTGTTTGTTTGTCGTTCACCTCGCCACATCACCATCATCGCCCGCCTACTCCCATCTTTCGCAACCCCGCTGCGTCAAGTGGTATCAAAGCAGATTGATAAGACCTGTAGTTATCTTTGATTTTTGGTCACGAAAAAAAAAGAAAAAGAGAAATGTTCAATCCTTCTGCATCGCATTCGTCAAGTTCATTAGTAGCATCTCATCTGAGTTACACCATCGCACGTCAATCCAAATTCGAGGGCGAATTTCTTTGAAGGAGAGTCTGATTTAGCATCAGATATTATTAGCTTAAAATATCTTATTAGTTAGGATTATTATTATCTTGTTTTCTTTTTTTTTATGTTAGGAGAATTTGTTAGTTATTTCAAATCTTTTTGTTAGGGTCAAAGTCAATCTATAAAACTCTATATAAGAGTTCTTTTGATATGAATAAAATCAGACTATGAATATTTTTTTCGATTGAACTTTGTGTTCTTTTATCGTGTGGATTCACGATGTCTTCGGTGGATTCCGAAGAACTCTGGTGGCTTCCAGAGCAATTATTTTTCTTATCAAATTGAAGCAGACGACTTGAAGATCGACATCGTTGGTGGATTCCAAAGTTCTCGATGGATTCCGAGATTGTTTGTTCATCGTTCGTCTCGCCATCACCATCATCACCCGCCTACTCCCATCTTTTGCGACCCGGCTGCGTCATCCACCTCCTTCCTCAACAATGGTGTTGCGAACTCCTGGCGGTAGCTTCCTAATCACCGTCCATTTTCTGTAGTCAGAGAAACCGACATGGCGATCGGTGGTCACTAATGGCCCAATGCCACCTGTCTCGAGGCGCTGCACAATGGACAGCAGGTTGGCTGATGCATCCGCAGAGGTAGACAAAGCAGCACCTGCACCGACTGAACATGCAAAGTAAGTGAAGAATGTAGACACATGCCACCTTGAAGCTCCGCCAACCGAGGTGGTGGACCCGAATCCAAACCCTCAGCCTCATGATCTGAGCCCAATCCCTTGTGAACCGAACCCCATCCCATGCGACCTCAGCCACCTTTCATCTCCAGCTGCCCTGCCTACCTCACCCCTCACTCAACACCAAATTTCATCAGACCCGCCCAATTTCAACCCTCGGCTGACCCACTCACACCACTTCCCACCCAAATACTCAACCCTTTCCCTCCCGGCGACAACGCCAGGTAGGGTGGCTAGCGAGCCATCCCGGCACTACCGACGCCGACGTCGTCGATTGGCATCCCACAGGCCCCCACCCGCCTTCACCCGCCCACCCCGTAGCCTCCACCCCTCAGCCCCAACTCCACCAACCATGCATTGATGTGGGCAACGACATAACTGATGCAGTTCCCACAACTCAGGAGTAGAGCCCACTTTTACAAGGTCGGATGGATGAGGAGGTCCTTCTCATGGCCGAGGCGTCGAACATCAGATTGCTTTGTAGCGGGATCTGGACGCGGTCCATGACCACAAGGACGAGAGTGATGTCTTTATGAGATTACTCACTTGGAACGTGCGTGGCCTTGGCGAGGTCGAGAGGCGCCGAACCTTAGGGTGCTACTTACAAGAGTGGGGCGTGGACGTCGTCCTACTGCAAGAGACAAAGCTTGCTGATTGCGATGACCGCACATGGGCCCAAATAGGTGGCTCTCGGCTCGTCAATCATGTGACACTTGCTGTCACCGTTCGGTAGAGCGGCTGCATCATTGGATGCAAGCCCGACCTTTTATCGTCGCATCGTGGAGCGACAGATTCTCTATTTCAGTGCACATGAGGCGCAGACCAGACAGCCGCCAATATCTTATCTCCTGCGTCTACGGCCCGTCCTTGTCGACACTCCGACCACAGATGTGGGAGGAGCTCTGTCAGGTCAGATCACATCTTCCAGAGACGTGATGGCTTATTGGTGGTGATTTCAACATCACTTTGGACATGGAGGACCGCCCCCTCGTGAGGCGGGGGAGAGACCTCGACACAATGAAGCTCNAGAGCCCACTTTTACAAGGTCGGATGGATGAGGAGGTCCTTCTCATGGCCGAGGCGTCGAACATCAGATTGCTTTGTAGCGGGATCTGGACGCGGTCCATGACCACAAGGACGAGAGTGATGTCTTTATGAGATTACTCACTTGGAACGTGCGTGGCCTTGGCGAGGTCGAGAGGCGCCGAACCTTAGGGTGCTACTTACAAGAGTGGGGCGTGGACGTCGTCCTACTGCAAGAGACAAAGCTTGCTGATTGCGATGACCGCACATGGGCCCAAATAGGTGGCTCTCGGCTCGTCAATCATGTGACACTTGCTGTCACCGTTCGGTAGAGCGGCTGCATCATTGGATGCAAGCCCGACCTTTTATCGTCGCATCGTGGAGCGACAGATTCTCTATTTCAGTGCACATGAGGCGCAGACCAGACAGCCGCCAATATCTTATCTCCTGCGTCTACGGCCCGTCCTTGTCGACACTCCGACCACAGATGTGGGAGGAGCTCTGTCAGGTCAGATCACATCTTCCAGAGACGTGATGGCTTATTGGTGGTGATTTCAACATCACTTTGGACATGGAGGACCGCCCCCTCGTGAGGCGGGGGAGAGACCTCGACACAATGAAGCTCAAGGATTTCATCGAGTCGCACTCATTACTGGACTTCCTAGCGTTCAATTATCAGTTCACATGGAGAAGTACAACCTCCCCTATTGCAAGATCGAGGCTCGATAGGTTTCTAGGCTCTTTGCAGCTTGCTGAGGCACACCAACTAGCATATGCCCGAGCAATGGAGCACCCTTTCTCGAACCACACTCCCCTCATGTAGCGGTCCAATGAAAGCACGCCCACGGGGTCGTATTTTCGTTTTGAGCGCTCCTGGCTATTAGAGGAGGGATTCAGACAACTTGTTGCCGACCGGTGGCTCCGCATACCAGCAGCGTTTGACTCAATGGCCAGGACATTTGCAACGCGCCTCTTTGGCTTCCATGAGTTCCTTAGGGGACATTAGAGACAGATACGAGCAGACAGAGAGCAACGTCGGGCAGAGTCTCTAGCAGCCCCAATCGATACTGGATCTGATTGAGGATTCACGAGATCTTACTCTGGACGAGGTGGCTGAGAAGAGACGCCATCGGGAGGTGATTCGGCAGGAGGACAGAAAGGTAGAGATCCCGTGGAGGCAGCATTCCCGGCAGACATGGCTACGAGAAGGTGACGGCAACACATGCTATTTCCACCTCTATGCGAGTTGTCAGCGGCAGAGCAACTACATAGATCACTTTGAGGTACAGGGGCAGCTAGTCACGGGCCATAGCCACATTGGGGCTGCCATTGCATCGCACTATGATGAGGCTTCGAGTAGGTGGCGATGGCATGATAGAGGCATACCACGTTTATCTGACGTGCATTGTACTTCTTTATCTCAGGTCATCTAGGAGGAGGAGGTAGTCCGGGCACTATGGGACCTCAACAGAGATGGCTCACCAAAGCCGGTTTTCCTATTTTCTTTTACAGGGAGTTTTGGACCATGCTGCACGAAGAGGTGATGGAGGTCATTAAGGAGTTTATGAGTAGGAATCAGGGTTTTGAGCGCCTCAACCGGTATCTTCTCTTAATGTTGCCGAAGCGGACACCCGCGGAGAGGATCGAGGATTACAGGCCGATCGCCTTGTCCAATGCCATTTATCTTATTGTGGCTCGGGTCTTGGTGAACCACCTGAAGGAGGTTCTGGAGACCTTGGTCCACCCAGTACAATCAGTCTTCATTGATGGCCGCTCCATCGCAGATAGTTACTCTATTGCCTTAGAGATCATTGCATCATGGCGACGGACGGGACGCGAAGAGTTTATTTGGAAAGTGGATTTCTCCAAAGCTTATTATTCCATCTCATGGCCCTTCCTATGGTACTCTTTGCAGGCGCGAGACTTTCCGGTGACATGGATCTCGTGGATAAAGCGATGCATCACCACTGCTTCGTTCTTTATTTTGGTTAATGGCCGACCAACTGGTGGTTGGATTCATCCTCAGAGGGGCGTTCGGCAAGGTTGCCCCCTTGCTCCCATGCTTTTTGTCCTGGCAGTGGATGCGCTGGCTCGGTGCACGATCTCTGCATGCGAGGCTGGCATCATGGCAGGCTACTCATCTCCTCAAGACTTTACCAGCCTGGTGCCCTTGCTTCATGATGCTGACGACACTTTGTTCTTCATTAAGGGGTCCTTTGTGAGGGCCCAACAAATTGACATCTTGGTCGAGCTGTTTGGCGAAGTATCAGGCCTCCAAGTGAATCATGCGAAGTCATCCTTTATCCCTTTTCGCATGATAACCGGTTACGCGGAGAGTTGTGCAGCAGAAGTCCACACTCCGATCAACACCTTACCATTTACATACTTGGGCCTCCCACTGTCGGACTGCCACATTGGCTCTCGAGGGTGGACCCCAGTTATTGAGCACATGAAGCACAAGTTACAAGGTGGAGTTCAAGGCTGCTGTCCCGAGGAGGACGCCTTGTCCTCCTAGGTTCAGTACCTCCTTCTTGCCGACTTACTTCATGTCCGTCTTACGGATGCCAGCTCAGATGGAGCTTCGTATTGATTCATTGAGGAGCTTGTTCTTTTGGTAGGGAAGTGGTCAAGCGACACGAGGGGTCCACCTAGTTTCCTGGGGTGACATATGCCGACCCAGATCTTATGGGGGCTTAGGAGTCCGAGCTCTTCGCCCAACCAACCAGGCTCTCCTTGCGCGCTGGGTGGGTCCGATCATGGGACCTGGAGATGACCTGTGGTGCACAGTTCTTTTCTCCTATTATGTTCGGGACCTCTAATGGGCCTCTCGCCCGACCATCATCAAGGGAGCCTCAACATTCTGGCGCAGGTTTGTTTACACTGATGCAACCCTTTTTTCTGGCTTCGCTTAGCTCCGGGACCTCTTTCACTTTTTGGAGGTCGGGAGGTTCTCTTGAGGATGCTTTCCCCAAGCTAGCAGCGTTGGCAGCAGACCTAGATGCATCCATCTCGGAGGTGCGGACATGCGTTGAGGAGGCAGCGACCGGCTCTTGGACCCCTCAGTTCAGATCCGGACTATCTGACCAACACATTATGGAGCTCCTAACACTACATGATAGGATCTCGAGATGGAGTCCTGACGGTTGTAGGGCAGATGGGTGGCTATGGTCATCGGGCTGTTTTTCATCCAGGAGCATATACATTAGCCTACTACCAGCTATGATGACTGCTAGCGACTTCAGATCGGACTGCTGCTACATTTTGAGATCACTGACGAGGCCTGACGAGTCTAGGGCAGATGGGTGGCTATGGTCATTGGGCCGTTTTTCAGCCAGGAGCATATACATTAATTAGCCTACTACCAGCTATGAAGATTGCTAGCGACTTCAGATCGGACTGCTGCTACATCTTTGCTTGGCTTCTAAGGCGGGTTAGGATTCTTACCAGGGCATATAGGGCGCAGTGGGAGCCTAACTCAGATGCATCATGTACTCTGTGCGGACTGGGAGAGGATATCACCCACCTATTTTTCACTTGCCCCATTTCCATAGAGGTATGGAGATGGATGCCGAGTATGGGGGTTGACTCATCGAGGACAGAGGCCTTTTGGGAGTCGCTACATGCATTACCTAGGGGAGGTGGGGACGAATGGAGACAGCCATGACTGGTATCCTTGGCGGTCACATGGGCCATCTGGCTATAGCGTAATCGCACCATTTTCGAGGGAGAGAGATGCTACATCTAGAATATTGTACATCATATTTTCCTTTTGAGTAGAGAGTTGGGAGAGGGGTAAGCTTTGAGAGGACCCTCTTAGAGGCTCTCTCTTTCTTGTATACCTTTTGGTCTTTTACTTACTTGTACATTTTTGAACTCAAAGGCAATAATACATATCGGACGACTACTCACGACTTGTAGTCATCCTTACTTTTCTAAAAAAAAAACACCTCTAGATAGAGTTTGAATATGATTAGAGGCCAGGAATGATTTTGTATGTGATTATATTTCCTTAAGATAACCTTTCATATGATTAGGAATCCCTTAACGGCTAAATTGTATAGGACTAGTAATATTAAGTTGATTAGAAAAATAGTAGTATACCAATTTGATTTTGACTCTTAACCTTTTCTTAATCCTAATCTTAGTCATATCTTATTTCATATTATCCTATCTTATCTTTTAATTATTATTCATTTAAAAATTGAGGGTATTACATGATTCTTACGAGAAACTATAGAGCTTGATGGTTCCCTGTTGAGCCGATAGTCTGTTGTTTTTTTTGGGGATGTGGATGAAGACACAAACCACCTATTTTTTGAATTCAGGATATCTTGGGAGGTTTGGAGCCTGGCACATCCTAACTGGACGGGCAGCAATTCAAAGAATGAATTCTAGAATGAATTCAAATGGGCTGAGAATGTATCAAACTAAGACAAAGATTTCGGCGATCTTTACTCTACTGTCAGAAACCAGTATACCAGAAGATGGGGATAGGAGAGCTGAAGGAGACGAGTGCACTGTTACAGTTTGCTGATCAATTGATTAAAAAGCCTAGAAGCCTCCTAGAAGACGTCTTAGAAAAGGTGGACAAGTTAATCTTTCCTGCTGATTTCATCGTGATGGACATGCAGGCAGGAGAGAAGGCAATGATCATACTGGGGAGACATTGGAAAATGGACACAAGCGGAGAATGACGATATATCCTTCAACATTGGAAATAATCTGCAGCATCCAGTGAATGCATCCCCATGTTTCTCCTTAAGTGTAATTGACGAACAAGACTAGGATGAGCTGGACCATAAAATTGATGAACTGGTGGAAGAAGCAACGAAAGAGGATGTAGGATCCTCCACGCATCTGGATAAGCCTTAAACTGATATACAGAAGAGTCAAGCTAAAGACTATAAATTAAAACTACTTTGTCGAATCCTAATCCCTCAGTTAAACATTTCATGCAAACAACATGGAAGAGATTCCACAAAAGAATGTAAGCAGACAAAACTCGTTTCCTTTGGAGGGGAGGAGACACAAAATATTATTCTTTATTTTTTCTATAATCTTGCAGTAAGTTAATGTTTCAGTTAATTCAAATGAGAAAAAAGTATTTCTTTTTGAGGGGGAGAAGAAAGTATTTCTAAGAATGTTTCTGCAATTCGCAAATATAAAAAGTTGGAAAGAACCAATTTTTAAGATGTGTGTTCATCGAGTTCTGAGTAACTAAGGAGCATGTCGCTTCAAACATTGTCTTTGTGAGAGGACATGTTCATTAAAACGTAATCTGGCAGAGAATGAAGTACAAAACTTATGAACCAAATTAAAGAAAATCAGCTACTTTCAACGCATACATCAATGTTTATTCTTGTGAAAGTAATTAATTCAGCTACTGAAAAAAAAAACAATAAACTCAAAACCTTGATCTATCATAAGACACGACTAATGAATCAGTTTTCCTTTATGAGAAGGTGATAACTTATCCATTAAAGTTATTTGAGGAAAGATACTAGAAGCAAATATTCAAAAATATTCATTAAAGTGATGGATCTATGTGTGTCCCCATTTATACTTTTTTTTGAAAAGGTAATAATTCATTATGCCGGAGGTCATCAGGTTTATGAATCGAGAAATGTATTAATCACCTAGAGTCAGCTTTGGTCTCCATGTGTGGGAGGCGTTTTTTCTGGACAAGAAAATATTCCAAATGTCGACTTAATGTCTGGACAAGTATTCTAAGAGTTGTCTACTTCCAAGGTAAAGGATGAAGCATAAATTGGGGTGATAATCAAATGTTGGGATTACCTGCTTAAAGAGAAAAAGGTAATCAAACTATAATGTAGAACCTAGGTAAATGCATTATGGTAATTTACAATCAGATCCTTTTTTAGAAATCCTTTATTGAAAGAGCGAAACTTACAATCAGATCCTATATTGAAAGACATTGTATTTCAATGCAATACAAATAAGAATAATATAATGGAATTGGAAGTTCCATCTTAAAGGCAGAAAACTTTACCCAAGGTAACACACCGATGTAACCCTCATGACCATGTGTTATAATAACTGCTTCAATCTTATGACTCCCATCTTTTTATGAATGTTGTGTAAGGTACAATTTCTTGGCCTTCAAAATCATCATAACTGATATGCGAGGATAGTAATTGAAAAAATTAGTTAAACAGAAATAAAATGACACAATATTTGTAAAGTTTGAAAAGATCATGTGATAATACATGCGAGATATGCGAGAGTTATGACATCGTTAATAAAAATGAGATATGTACTTCCTAGAAGATAATAGACTAATTCATGCAGAAGAAGAAACTGATTTCATGGCTTCAATATGGAGGCAGACAGGTTTCAGTATTATTTACTCTGATTATACACACAGCTAACACGACCTGATTCTATGTAGATATAATTTTATATGCACAAGTATTACTCCTCGAGAAAAAAAATGTATAAGTATTGCTTATGTGTGACTAAAAGTTTCTATTTTGTACAACTTTCTTTATGTAGCAACATCAGAAACCAGGAGGCCCATTTTGAACATAAATATAGTGGACAAAATCGAGAAGAATGATATGCGATTTGTGTTACGATAGGTCATACATACCAAACTCACACATTCTTCGGTGATCTAATCCAAAGCTTCACGGTAAAATGTTTTACCATCCAATGGTGAATCATCAATCTGCAAAAGGATAAGTAGAGAGCTTAAGAAAACAAGTCCACGTAAGCTGCACAAATCAAGTTTTACCTTCCAGTCACCAGTATGAAAGATTGTACCATAGCTGCACTGAGTCACCAAGGCACAACAATCAGGGATTAAATGGGTTACCACGAACTGGCTCCACTTCAAAAGGTCCCATGAGGAACTTCTTTCTTACCTTAAATTGCTTGAGTCTACATGGAATGAAGATGCCAAACTCCTTCAGATGCTTTTTGATAAGTTGTCTCAGAGGTATAGATGAATTTCATGCAAACAGCATGGAAGAGATTCCAAAAAAAATGTATATTAGACAAAATTCATTTTCTTTGGAGGGGGAGGAGACAAAGAATATTATTCTATTTTTTTCTATAAATCTTGAAGTTAATGTTTCAGTTAATTCATATGAGAAAAAGTATTTCTTTTTTAGAGGAAGAAGAAAATATTTCTAAGAATGTTTCATCAATTCAAAAAAACAAAAAGTTAGAAAGAACAAATTATCAGATGTGTGTCCTTTGAGGTCTGAGTAACCAAGGAGCATGTTGCTTCAAACATTGTCTTTATAAGAGGACATATTCATTGCAAAGTCATCTGGCAGAGAAACGAAGTTCAAAATATATGAACCAAACTAGAAATAAGAAAGTTAAAGAAAATCAGATACTTTCAACGCATAGATCAGTGCTTTTCTTATGAAAGTAATTAATTCAGCTACTGAGAAAAAAAACAGTAAACCCATAAACTTGAGCTATCATAGATACTACTAATGACTCAGTTTTCCTTTATGGCAAGGTGATAAGTTATCAATTAAAGTTGTTTGAGAAAAGATACTAGAAGCAAATATTCAAAAAAGTTCATTAAAGTGATGGATCTATGTGAGCCCATCAGGTTTATGAATCGAGAAATGTATTAATCACCTAGAGTCAGCTTTGTCTCCATGTGTGGAAGGTTTTCTTTTTCTAGAGAAGAAAATATTCAAAATGTAGATTTAATGGGTGGACCTGCAAACAGAAAATTATCTACGATACTACTAATATCGTAAATGTAGATTTAATGGGTGGACCTGCAAACAGAAAATTATCATAGATACTACTAATATTCAAAGTGTTCTAAGGATTATCTACTTCCAAGGTAAAGGATAAGCATAAATTAGGGCGTGAGAATCAAATGCTGGGATAACCTGCAAACAGAAAAAAGGTTAATCAAACTATAATATAGAACCTAGGTAAATGCATTATGGTAATTTACAATCAGATCCTTTTTTTAGAAATACTTTATTGAAAGAGCGAAACTTACAATCAGATCCAAATATTAAGAGACATTGTGTTTTGATGCAACACAAATAAGAATAATCTAATGGAATTAGAAGTTCCATCTTAAAGGCAGAAAACTTTACCCAAGGTAACACACCGATGTGCTCCTCATGACCATGTCTTATAAGAACTGCTTCAATCTTATGAATGTTGTGTCAGGTACAATTTCTTGGACTCCAAAATCATCATAGATATGCGAGGAAAGTAATTGAAAAAATAATAATTAAGCAAAAAAATAGAATGACACAGTATCTATAAAGATTGAAAAGATCATGTGATAATACATGCGACACCACAAATGTGAGAATTATGATATCACTAATTTGAAGAAAAAGAAATCACTAGTTGTTGTGCAACATTTGGGAGGTAGACTGTTCAAAGTAACTTGGAGAAACCAATATAAAATATTATGATGACAAGTAGTGCTTATGTGTGACTAAAAGTTTCTCTTTGAGAAGGATGTGTGACTAAAAGTTACAATACCACATTTGTACAACTTTCTTTATGCACCAACATCACAAACCAGGAGGCCCATTTTGAACATAATTATAGTGGACGAAATCGAGAAGAATGATATGTGGAGATCATACATACCAAACTATAGGTCATACAAGCCAAACTCACACATTTTTTGGAGATCTCACCGAAAGCTTCACGCTCAAAAAATTTCTTAAGCTGAGGAACAAGGATCTAATGCTGAAAGACCATTAAGATATGAAAGGATATACGGCATAGTATGTGTTAATACTATGACAAGGTGATAACTTATCCATTAAAGTTATTTGAGAAAAGATACTAGAAGCAGATATTCAAAAAAGTTCATTAAAGTGATGGATCTATGTGCGTCCCCATCTATACTTTTTTTATTTTTGAAAAGAAAATAATTCATTATGTTGGAGCTCATCAGGTTTATGAATCGAGAAATGTATTAATCACCTAGAGTCAGCTTTGTCCCCATGTGTGGAAGGTTTTTATTTTCTGGACAAGATAATATTCAAAATGTAGATTTAATGTCTGGACAAGTGTTCTAAGAATTATCTACTTCCAAGGTAAAGGATGAAGCATAAATTGGGGTGTGAGAATCAAATTTTGGGATAACCTACATAAAGAAAAAAAGGTTAATCAATCAGATCCTTTTTTAGAACGTAGGTAAATGCATTATGGTAATTTACTATTTGATCCTTTTTTAGAAATACGTTATTGAATGAACGAAACTTACAATCAGATCCAAATATTGAGAGACATTGTATTTTGATGCAATACAAATAAGAATAATCTAGTAGAATTAGAAGTTCCATCTTAAAGGCAGAAAACTTTACCCGAGGTAACACACCGATGTGATCCTCATGATCATGTCTTATAAGAACTGCTTCAATCTTATGAATGTTGTGTCAGGTACAATTTCTTGAACTCCAAAATCATCATAGATATGCGACGAAACTAATTGAAAAAAATAGTTAAGAAAAAAGTAAAATTGATGGGATTTTTCGAGAACAAGTAGAAGATCACAGAGAGAAAACTCAGAAAAATAGAGAACACACACAGATTTACCCAGGTTCACCCTTTTGAGAGGGCTACGTCCTGCAAAGAGATTTCACTATATTTTTGTTTTTCGTTACAACCGCTCTACATCAAGTCTGAAATAAGAGCAATATATATATGGGTCCAAAACCCTAACAAATAGTAAATCTCTTAATCTCCACCATACGGAGGTGCCCCCCGAACCCCCCCTTTCCACGCGTAGGGGTTATATGTCGTTGGGTAATACTCCAGTTCCCCTAAGCTCACGTGGGCGTACCCGGTGTGAGAAACAAGAGGTCCTGAAGTATTACCAACTCCAACAAAAATGACACAGTACCTATAAAGATTGAAAAGATTATGTGATAATACACGCGACACATAAATGTGAGAATTATGACATCACTAATTTGGAGAAAAAGAAATCACTGATTGTTGTGCAACATTTGAGAGGTAGACTATTCAAAGTAACTTAGAGAAACCAATATAAAATATTATGATGACAAGTAGTGCTTATTGGTGACTAAAAGTTTTTCTTTGAGAAGGGTGTGACTAAAAGTAACAATACCAATTTTGTACAAGTTTCTTTATGTACCAACATCAGAAACCAGGAGGCCCATTTTTAACACAAATACAGTGGACAAAATCGAGAAGAATGATATGCGGAGATCATACATACCAAACTATAGGTCATACTAGCCAAACTCACACCTTTTTCGGAGATCTCATCCAAACCTTCATGTTCAAAAATATTAACATCCAATGGTGACTCATCAATCTGCAAAACCTTAAGTACAGAGCTTAAGAAATACCTTCCACTCACCAGTATGAAAGATTGTACCGTCGCTGCACTTAATCACCATGGCACAGCAATCACAGATTGAATGGGTTAAACAAACTGGCTCCACTTCAAAAGGTCCCGTGAGGAACTATATGTTAAACCAAAATTTAGCTATCATTTACCTCAAATTTGGCAAATAAATGCTCACATCTTGCAAGATATTTTTTGATGGAGGAAAGATGATTATGAGCCTTTTAGTAGTCATCGTTTTTTATTAATAGACGAAAAGCAAATGATGTTCGAAAAAGCGTATAAGGCAAAAGAGAAAAAAAAACATTTCCCGAAACTCGGTGTAGAGTCTACAAAATGATTACCTACCCCCATAATAAATAAGAATGAGATACGTACTTCCAAGAATATAATAGACTAATTCATGCAGAAGAAGAAACTGATTTCATGGCCTCAATATGGAGGCAGACAAGTAATGCTTATGTGTGACTAAAAGTTTCTGTTTTAGAAGGATGTGTGACTAAAAGTTAGAATACCACTTTTGTACAACTTTCTTTATGTACCAACATCAGAAACCAGGTGGCCCATTTTGAACACAAATATAGTGGACGAAATCGAGAAGAATGAAATGTGGAGAACATACCAAACTATAGGGGTCATACAAGACTAACTTACACATTCTCCGGAGATCTCATCCAAAGCTTCAGGGTCAAAAGTTTTCTTAAATTGAGGAACAAGGATCTAATGGTCAAGACCATTAACATATGAAAAGATATACGACATAGTATGTGTTAATGAGAATAATTTTCAGTTTTTGAAGACACTAATGAGAAAGAAATTCAGAAGGATGTTTTGAAGCTTGAGAGCAATTTGATTTCTTAAATCCAAAAAAAATCAGAGTAGCCTAATAGAAAAATGTGGATAGCCCACAATTCAAAGGAAAATTAAAGATGATTAAGGATTCAAGAATTCTATGTAGATATAATCTTATATGCACAATTACTCCTCAAGAAAAAAATGTACAATTATTGCTTATGCGTGACTAAAAGTTACTCTTTGAGAAGGATGTGTGAATAAAAGTTACACTACCACTTTTGTACAACTTTCTTTATTTAGAACCATCAGAAACCAGGAGCCCCATTTTGAACATAAATAGAGTGGAGGAAATCGAGAAGATATCTGAAGACAACATACGAACCTCCAGCACGCATGGTTTATGATCATATGTGGATACAAATGGTTATCCACACAAATTGGCCGACAAAATGTACCAAAATAACTCAGATGAAAAGTTCATGACGAACAAGACTCGGAAATCAAAGAACCGACTAGATGTAAAATCCAGCTGCCCATAGGAGACGAATCGAATAAATTACAAGAACAAGAAGCCAAAGAACATAATGACAATCTATTTAAAACCCCAGAATTCAGATGAAAAGAGTATGTCATGACGAACCAAAGAACCGACTAAATGTAAAATCTACAGTTGCTCATAGGAGACAAATCGAACAAGAAGCCAAAGAACATAAAAACAATCCATTTAAAATATCAAGAAATTCAGATGAAAAGTGTTACATGAAGAACAAGACACAGCAGCCAAAGAACCGACTGGATACAACTGCTCATGGGAGACAAATCGAACAAGAACAAGAAGCAACAGGAGTGAGAACCTGAGGCCGTCGTGGAGGTTCCTAAGGAGCACCAAACGGCGGCGGGTCTCCTCGTCCGGGGGTTACATGAAAGCCCGCATGGGCAGAGATATGGCAGCGTGGCGAGTGCGGACATGGCTTCCCCTCCTCTCCCGTCTGGGCGGTGAAATGGTGGGAGAGCAGGGAACTCGATCGGCTTGGGAGCTCGGGAGGAGAAGGAGAAATAGAGAGGAGAAGAAGAAGGGAGGGTGAAGGCAAGAAGAATGGGTTCTGGGTTCTGGGTTCTGGGAGAGGTTGACAGGTTGTGTCAGGGGTTTCGGAAATATATCGCACGTGCATGATGCTTGAAAACATGTATTTTCTTTTCTTGTATACGATTCATGCACGTGCACTGAAAACTCAAGGGAGGATATAAAAGAAATATTTTTCTTTTGATATAATACATGAATAAAAACAGTTCATTTATGAGAAGATATGTTTTCTATTTTAAAAACATGATATGTAAAAATGTCACTAACAGCTTTCATAATTTTATTTCAAAATATATTCATAAAAACTTTTTTTTATTTTCATATTTGATATATCTATCAATCATCTTCTACTCTTTTGTTACGATTTTGTCTTTGGTAATTATGATCCATGTAGAGACGAACCAACGAAAAATGAGGAGAGGGTAAAAAGAATAAATTAAAATTAAATTTGATCATGTCATATCAAAAAGAATTTAAATTTAAAATTATAAGAATTCATGACTTTGATTAGATGATGAATAGTTAAATGAGAAAAAAGACTTTCAAAATAACACTTTAAACTTTTTAATCTTATCTTCTCTTTTAAAACGAGGAATGTAAAAGAAGATGACATAGTTTTAAATTTATTCAAAAAATGTATGTTTTGAAAATCATAATCTCTATTATAATTATCATTATGCAATTTGAATTTCCACATATTATAAAAAATATTAGTGCACTCTTTAATCTCTAAATATTATAATCAAATCAGGTCATTCTTATTTTAATATATTTTTAGAAAATATATTTGATTACTTTTATTTTGGACCTTAACCTTGTGTGATTATTAACATATTAATCCAATATTAGATTTATAATCCAACAATCTCTCACTTGAAGTACATGTGTAACCTTATAATTATACATAATAAAATATCAAATGAGTTCAACTTTATTATCAATATTGTAATCGATCTTATTCATTAATTATATTAATACAGGGTCAAAATAGTCTTTGTTGCAATTAGTGTAACTTAACCATGGTCAATATACCAATGTAATCAAATATAAAAAATAATGATGTAGATGTGTAGCATGGAAGTTACATGCAAGACGATCATAAACATGTCTAATTTCAAAAGTCCACTTAAAAGTTTATTCTAATATAATCAATATACAAATGTTCATTACGTATTGTTTCTTTAACAATAAAAAAAATTGATTTGAATCTGCGTTGATTTTGGCAGGCTCCTTGATTTTGACAGGCTCCTTTTATTATTGAAATATAAGATATATGAATTATTGTCACAAAATAACGTTAATGACTTTTCAATACTGTAACAACCCTTATTATTATAGCTGTTAAATAAATAAATAAATGATAATAATAAATTAAGAGAGGAAATTCTGGGCAGCAGTTACGGCACGATTCCTTCCTCACGTACAACCCTTCCTCTCCCATCTCTCCCCATCACATCTACATCTCTCTCTTCACACATTTCTCTCTTTTGTCTCTTCCCTCATTTGTTGTTTCTCTATTCCTCTCTTTCATTCTCACGGCTGAAAAGGGGAAAAGGGTAAGAACTGATTTTTACCCTTTATAATATCTTTTCGTCTTT
>LTAE01005485.1:10342-22197 GCA_001647135.1 Pontederia paniculata
TGAAAATTTTCTTAATTTTCTGGACATTATTTGTGCATAAATGAATTTCACAAAAAAAAGTCATATAATTGCATAATTACGAATTTGCAATTAATAATAAGCACATAATTATCAAATAATTATATGAAAAACAGAAAATATTCTGAAAAATAATTTTGATATTTTTATAATTTTCTGAAATAAGAAAATTATTTTTTTCTATCATTTTCTGATTTTTCTAATTTTTAATTGAACAGATCAATAAAAAATTCAGAAAAAAATCCGAGAAAATCGGAAAAAATCAGAAAAAATTGGGAAAAATTATTCTCGCTCTGATACCAATTGTAGGAATTATAAAAAATATAATTCGACTAAAATAGAGGTTTTACGGAATACCTCTTGCAGCGAAAACGGAGGTCGTCGGAGCCGAAAGTAATTCTTCCACGAACACCAGCAGCACGTCGACCTGTCCTCGTCGTCGGGAACAAAGTCACGTGGACTTAGAATTCAAAGCCACAACTCAAAATGCCTTTGGACAAAGTAGAGCTTAATTCTCTTTTTTGAGCACACACCAATGGCTTCTCCTACTACTCCTTTTATAGTGCAACATGCAAGTGGAAAATGAGAGGAGTAGTCACCATGTAAGTGGAAAAGGAGAGGAGTAGTCACTATGTAAATGGGAATAGGAGAGGATGAGTCACATGTCCCTTCATGGGAATGAATGGACCTGAAGTCCAAAAGCTCATCAACACTTCATTGTAGGTGTTTAATCCATCAGTAAACATTACTATCTACTTCGTAATTTGATTTGTTTATTGACACATATATTAAAAGTTGATTATTACATTCATCATGTTGGTTAGGGTTGAAAATAAGTCAAATCGTTCGGCTCGTGACTTTGCATATTTTAAAATTTATTCGGCTCATTTTTTTAGATAAATAAGTCTGATTCGAAATTAAGATATGAATTTTTTATTTAAACATGCGTGATTCGTCTATATTAGGCCTAACTTGTTAGCTTATAAGCCCAACTTATATATTATAAATCTTAAAAAATGTTTAGCACATGAGCGAAAAATATTAGTAATTTTGGTTAAAAAATTAAATGTAATATCGAAAGAAATACAATAAATCACTTTTGTTCAAAATTATTATTATTATTATTAATGTGTTAGCTATGCATAATATTTTCTTTTTTTATATTATAAATATAATTTAATATATATTTATTAATTAATAAATATGACTTAATAAGCTATTAAGTTAAGTTAGATTTCTTAAATTTAATAAACAAGTCAGGCCAAACTTAATTTGTAAGTCTATTATAGTTTATTAAACTTTTTAAATAGACATGACCTATTTAAACGTTAGTCTAGCTCGGTTCAGCTCGTCTCCATCCCTACTGGTCAATAAATTCTTTTTGAATATACTGCTAACCGCGAACAATGTTGATTAAGAACATAAATGTACTATTTTAAGGCTGTATTTTATTTCGGATATTAGTATTTGACAATTTTAAACACAATATTTTTCGACTAAATGAAAGAGTACACGATTTTTTTTAAAAGATTGATTTACTATATGTATAAAGAAATTGATATTATAGAATAATTTGCTGTTAAACAAATAAATGAATGAATAGAAAATGTTTTACCATTTTTTTTATAAAGCGTATTTTCCTTTAACTCAAAAATTATGTCTTAAAGTAAACTCCAATAGAACAAAAAGAAACTCCATAAATCAACATCGATTCGCAAGATTGAACGACCTATGTCAATAAAATAGACGGATGAAGGGTGTTAGGAACATCTAATTGAAAATATACAAATCTTAATAAATCAAACTATTCACGGTTAAACTTCATAGTATTTTTCTGACTAAAATATGCACGTAAATTTGACGTAGTTAAACTTAACGATTATAATTGCATCAATATTAACGAAGTGATTCGTGTGCCAGCTAAGCTAGCACACCATTTTTTAGCACTTTCCTTGGATTTGCATATCCTTGGTGTACCTCCATTAAGTATTAGGGACTTTGTACCTCTGACCTTTGCTTAATTAAGTAACACTTATGCACATAAGAAGATTCATGGCAAATTCAGTGACCTCCATATGAAAATTCATGGTTGCAATTGTAGTTCCATAGAAAATTGAATGAACCTAAGTAAAGGTGCCGTATAACTTGGATGCGCGAAAATAGAAGATTTCTACATATCAGTGGATTGTACTTAGCTCCTGTAACAGAAGAAAGGTTAAGCTATATCTAGAAGTAACTAAATTGGCATGCTTATATATCTTGAATGAACTATTTGTAGAACAATCTGCCAGAGAACGTATTTTAGAACAAGGAAGCTCTAACATGCATGTAGATCTAGAGAATCTATCAGAGAGTCCACATCTGGAGTTACCACAGCACGTCTATCAATATCACCGAGGATGCAGCAATGCTTCTCCTTGGTATTAATGGCTGCAATATCTTGAGCAAATGCACAATTTGATCCAGCAGAAATCTGAAAAAGAAATTGGTGAAGACTCTCATCAACAACACAACTATGCAGCATAAACTAAAACAACGAAAAAGGAAAAGATGTTTTTTTTGCACTTACATCGAAGATTGCATCTCCTAGCTTCATCTTAACTTTTCCACTTTTATACACCATTATTTTACCCATAAATCCAGGTGGTAGATCTTCCAATGTGCAACCCTTCTTAGATCCATCTTCTATCTTCGACTTGCTAACTGCACCAGCCAAGGCAGATTGCTTCTTAGATCCATCTTCTATCTTTGTCTTGCTAACAGCTACATCCTCTTGCTTCATTAGTGGAAGCTTTGTTGGAAACTGGAAAAAGAGCATTTGTGGCTCTTCCTTCTTTTCCTGGCATCACCAAAAATGATATATTTGCAAGCAATTGGTAGAACAGCAATCCTGTTAACGTAGAATACATAGTACATACCATGAGTCCAAGTTCCAGACCATGATTGATTTGAGTTTCATCTGTTGCTCTATTTGTTGAAGCCTCACCAAATTCGTCTTCGTCAAGAATATCTATGAAAGAACTACATGTGAAGAGATGTGGCATTAAAATCACAGGTATATGCAATTGATGAACGTTACCTGGATCTCCTGAGTAAGGCCGCCTCAGAGGAACTACAGTTGGATAATACGTATGCGCATAATCCTGAGACATTAACGGGGGAAATTTTCAGAAAAGAAGCACTAGATGCAGTTAGTCAACCTATCACTCACCCTTCCATGAAAGGAAAAAAAAAGGAAAACCTATCACTCACCCAGGGTTCAACATATTCCTTTTCGAAGTGTGGTGCTGATAAACCAAAATTATCTGTAAAAGAATGACATAAAAAATTCAATATGACTTGGCTGGAGAAATTAGAGAGTGATTGTTAAGAATGATACCCTCATTTAGCTTCCCTTTAGCAGCAACACGGGGAAATGACCTTGCAAAACCAGAATTTCCTTGTCCAAATGCAACTTCAGATGGAGCAGCTGCACTCACAAAGATGGATTGGACCATCAATCAATTAAATCGAAACTGAAGGAAAGAATTGAGAAATGCTAAATAAAGAATTTTTTCCTGTAAAAAATAAAACAATTTAATAGTTAACAGACCCCCACATCATCCTAACAAAACATAGATCCCTTCCTCTGACAGTACTTTTGAATTCAAACCATAATTCGTTATTATGAGAGATAGATATCATGTCAACATGTATGTTATCTGCGGATTAGAGTTTGTGACCACCCTCTTCAATAATTTAAAACTTGATGAAAATTTTGTTTTGAAAGTTAAAATGTGCTGAACTTTTCCATGTTCCAAATCTAGTTAATCAACTTTTTCAACGGTTTCAGATCCCAAGGGCTTTCCCATCTTTATATGAAGATGGGTAAAGTCTCATCTGGCAATGCATCTGAGTCCAAATGACCAGGACAGCTGGAGTAAAATTTTAAGAATTGGCAAAATTAAGCAAAAAAAGCAGATGATTAAAACATATGGTATCATAAAAGGATATTATTGAACATCAAGTGGGAGAGAGAATATTTTCTCTAATCATTCTGCAGAAGACCAAAGAAATACAGGATATACAAATGTAAAAGAGAGTTAAGTAAGAAAAGTGCCCTAGTGAAAAAAAAAACATAATGGCAGTAAGAGCAAGATTTTCTTTGAGAGGAGAACAAGATATATATGGCCGCCTCATAAGCATAAATAGAAGAAAAATGTGGCATTAATATCCTATGGAAAATAATCTGGCAATAATATAATGGGCGCATGAATATAGAACAAACATACACGTTTTGAGAATCAAATTCTTGAATTTGGATACTCAGAAAGCATTAGATCACTTAATTCATTGACCATAACATTTTTTGGAACCTATCATGACTAATTAGAATCAGTAAATTGTATACAAAAAATAAAGTATAAAAGCAGGGGTAGAAAATTTATTTGCCCTGTTTGTTGTTCCAAAATTTTTCCCTAATTGTCCTATTTGCAAACATCAACATATTTTGTGATCTTGTGTTTGGCAGCTCCATTTATTGGAGGGTATTGGACACCTTGAGCTTAATGAACCCACATGATTGGATCCGGATTCTTATATGGTTGGATCCAATTATTGTTCATGTTCAAATCAGAGCTTTTATAAGATGGAATTTCCAACATGTTGCTCTGAAGAAATATCAAGATTATGTCATATTCAAGTGATGATGAAATATGTGCTTTCAAATGCTCATAAACCTGTTTCTGAAATGCAACCAAAGAGATAATTCAGAAAATAATTTTAAGCACATCTTCCTGACCTTTCTTTTCATTCTTTGGAAATCTCCTCCCAAAAGCATCATTAGTCTGTTTAAAAAGGTAAAAAAAAAGATGCAGTCAGAGGCATCCTCCAATTTGACATTACATTAATGGAATGCTATCAAGGGTTACCTGTGATTTATTAATCTTTGCAAGAAGCTCCTTATTGATGATGTCATCTTTGGTCTCTGAGGGTTCCCTACAGAAGTCTCAGTTTGAGATATTACTTACAACTATATGGAGGAAAAAAGTAATTCGGACAAAAATAGCATGACAGCATAGGAAAGCTTACTCTTTGGCTAGAGCAGCCTTTGGTGCTTTACGAGGTCGTATTTTTGGTTGGAATTTCAACTATTGCAAACAAAAATTATTAATTAGACATCCAATAAAGAAAAAGTTTGAAGCAGCTCTACAACAACAACAAAGCCTTATCCCACTAGGTGGGGTCGGCTAAATTAACGAGGTTTTCCTTTTCTGAAGGGTAAGTGCAAGGCACACAGTCATCTTATTGTTGATGGAAAAGAAAAGGCATTGGCCAAAACATCGTAACTAAGTAATGTCCAAGGGAAGATGAGAGGGAAAGAACCTGAATAGGCTGAGTAGGTGGGTCTCCCTGTGTTCCACGCTTCATTTTACTCCAAATTCTGAAGAATTGGAACAGATTACTAATTATTTTTTAAGGGATAGTATAGCAATATTTTGATGTATTCTCAAAATGGAGAATTTTATTTCCACCCAAAACAAATGGAGAATTTTAGAGAAAAGTATAGAAGTGACAAAACATTATTTTTTATATACGTTATGTTAGTACATGAATTCATATACATATATCTCAATCATTACGGGAGTGGTCGTATTGCATTTGCATCAACTAGTTTGTACATTTCATGCATAACAAATAGATATGATTGGTTTAGAAAAAAAAAGTGACATAATATGAACTAACCAACATAAGCTTGCATGAGTTGATGTGCTAAAAGAAATTTCATCAACTATGTAACAAAAAGATACACACACCAAAACAGAAATCATTGGATGCATGGTGAAACCACATTCGTTGTAAAGAAATGTGGATTGTGGAGTTTAATTGGTATAACTTGATGCTGGTGCAAAATAACAAGCAAGAACACATCTAGACAAAGTTTATGAATTCATTCCCAGTTCCGCACCATGCAAGTAGTAGGTTAACTGAGGAAGAGTCAGAACTTCTAGTCTCTCATGAACATCAATTACAGAAACTAAATGTAGAAGTATACAAACACTTTTCCCTTCCTATGCAAGTTTGTATTTATATTGACATTGGTAAGCAAATATGTGCACTACTACTGATGAAGCATAATAAAATCTAAAGTGGAAAAAAAAGTTATTTACGTTCCACTTTATATTTTATAGTGCTTCGTCAGTAGTAGTGAACATATCTACTTACTAATCTAAATAACTATTTTACTGACTGAAACTTTATAAAGTTCATAAAAAGAAGACATTGCATTACTTAGCACAAGTGATGTCATAACATTTTATATCGAAGAAGAGTAATTGAGGTCAGAGCATGACAATATGAATATAAAACCTTAATTGCATAGGATTAGTAGTTTACATTTTAAATCCATAAGCTTGGAAATATCATGGTCCAACACAAAATTTTGGAAAATTTATCTCTTTACCTAGTTTTTCTCTTCCAAAATACGAGAAGGAAATTATCTTCTACTAACATTACAAATTTAAAGAATTACAAGTGGGGAAAGCTACATCCGATAATAATAAGAAAAAACAAATAACACTATATACTTTGGGCTTCACCATAAACTGGCAATCCACTAAGATTATTAATAGGGTTTGCAATCTACTGATAGATAGCAGCAGATGATATGGGATTATGTTCCTTTAAAAATGTTCCTTCTTCTGATAGCACATATATGATGCATCTATAAAACCATTAATTCTTTTTTTTTTTAGAAGATCCGTAAAACCGTTAATATTTGTCTATTACATACATATAGCGAACAAAATGATATTTTTTCCAACTTCCGTAAGAGCATTGATCACGTATCCAATTACTTCACTGTGATTATATTCAGATATCATTGAACAAACCAAAAATTTCAGATACATGACATGCCATAATGCATAATGTTCCACAAGAAATAAAGATGAAATGAGCATACAGTTCTGAAGTATATGGATGAAAATTACGAGAATATCACACCTGCCTGTCACACTCACATTAAAAGGGAACAAAAAGGAATCGACGTGATGTGAATTACATTTCAGCCAAAGATTTCTTTTTACCATTAAATTTATAGAAACAAGAAGGGCGTCAAAGAATCACCGTCCAAAATATTAAAGGCACGATCATTGTGGGAATCCATGAGACAAGAGACTACTACCAATTCGGCCATGGTCTCCAAAGAGGAGAAAATGAGGAGAGGCACAGAGGGTACCTTGCACCCGGACGGTGCTGCAACAGCCGGCGGGAAGAGAGGTGCCGGGCGCGTGCGCGAGCCGCCGGTGGAATGGGTTTAGGATTTAAGGGTCGACCTTTGAGGCGCGAGGAGCGACGAAGTGAAGCGCGAGGAGACGACGACGGCGCCGTGAACTATGTGCGCTTTGTTTTCAGTAGATTCCTCGCGGCCTTTCTTGAAACAGGTGAGCCGGCCGGTTCGAACCCATGAGTGACCGAGCGGGGTCGAGTCGGGTTGTGTCGTATTAGACGAGAACTTTTTTTGGGTCGGTAAACAAGAGCTTAACTTGAGGGGGGCATTTGGTCATTTGATTTATGTAGCAAATATAATTTGATCTACAATTTTTAAAACATTTTTTTTCTGTATCGAAAATTGATTTATTAGTTAATTGAATGAAGCCTAAACAGAGGAGTGCTTCGAGGGAAGTTAAGTGATTTCAACAAACAGTTGATGGGCATCCAAGAAGGATTGCGAAGAGTATTGAATCACTTGCCTTGCGGCCTTGCCCGCTACTTCTCCAGTATTCTATTCCCCGGCGCTGTTCCTGGTGGCTGGTGATGAGAACGCCGGATGCCGGCACTTCTCTTCCGCTGCGCTGACCTGCTTCCCCTGTTGCCGCCCTGCTCTCGCTGGTCTTCTAACAGGTTCTCTCTCTCATGCCTCCTTGCTCGCGATCAAGGTTTCTCTCGGTTTCTCTCTCTACGATGCGAACTGGTCTGTCTCCCCTCTCACTCTCTCTTTCTGTGTCTCTCTCTCACTCTCACGAGCAGGAAGCACTGTTCTTTCTCTGTCTGTCTCTTCTCACTCTTTCTTAGCCCGTCGTCAGATTTTTTTTCTTTTTGGCGACGATATGTTTTTTTTTTATTTTTTAGACTGTAAATTAAAATTTTATTCTGCTCCTGTTCTTTTATTCTTGAGTATTATTGTTTTCTAAGAAACGGCAATTGCCATTCTTTGTTATTATTATGAATTTACTATTTTTTTACATTTTAAAGCATAAGATCATTAAATACATATTATTATAATTACTAACATGATCAAATTAGAATTTTAAAGTGAGTTATGAGATACATGGTTGTAAAACTTGATCCGGCCTAGCTGACCGCATCGGTGTTTCAGATCCACATCGGGTTAAGGGCTCGAACTTAGAGTTGAGCTACTTTGGACAAAACAAATCAAAACACATCAAAGTTCGAGTGACGGACTTAGTCAACCCGAGCATCAAGTGAATTGTCCTAAAAAATTATCACTTATTATTTATATGACAAATATTATTATATATTTTAAGAAAGAAAATAATTAATTTGTAAATTTTAAATAAATAATAGAATTTTACATATTAATTAATGAAGGAAATTGAAAAATATTTATTGATAATGTACATATTAAAAAAGGACAATAATAAATTCATGATATATTGATGTTCAAGATTTTTTTCCTAACAGCGACATGCCATAGCTCATACCAATTAATTATAATAACAATTTAAACCTCTTACTTGGTATTTCTTTCATATTAAGATACACTAGCTAGTGATCATAGTAGCCCAAATGTATTTTAGCATTTTACTATACATATATAATATATATTAGTATTACAATATCCAAATTCTAGGGAGGGCTCTCCTATAAAATATGACAGGGTTTGGTCTTGTCGTCGTCCTAAAATAGTTTGTGAACTATCATTCCTTAGTTGGACTTAAGTCGTCCAAAGCAATTGAGTCCACTATAGCCACGTCTAATGCAGCCAAAGTGAAAATTTGGGAGGGGCTGATCTATAAAAAACTATATAATTATAAAAAATTCTTTGACTATACACAAATTACTATGTTACTAAAAGAATTAAGGGGAGCAAGGCCCCTCCCAAAAGGCCTTAGCTCCATCCTTGTTTGCATATGTCTTTTACAACTTCTCACAAGTCACCTCATTATCGCAATTCAATGGCTATTGAAATCAACGTTTTACTTGCTAATGATACGTGGACTTTGGTACCTCGATCTTTTGTTATGTTTCTATTAGGTGCACGTGGATCTTCAACATCAAATACTAATCCTGATGGATCAATTGAATGACATAAAGCGATGTTGGTTACCAAGGGCTTAATCAACAAGCTGACATTGATTACTTTGATGCTTTTAATGCAGCCATTAATCCAACGATGATGTAGATGGGCCCTATCAATTGTTCACTGTTGTTGTTTCATCAACTAAATATTAGCAACATATTTCTTCACGAGGATATCAACGAGGTTATCTTTTGTTGAACAACCACCCGAATATCATGATAATGAACACCATGAGTAGGTGTGTCACTTACAAAAACCGCTCTATGGTTTAAATCATGCACTATAGACGTGGTTTCACAAACTTCATTGAGCATCGGTTGCATTTGATTTTCATGCTTCTGTAGTCAATTCCTCATTGTTTCTCCTAAAGACTAACAAGTGCTTATACATCTTAATGTATGTTGATGATTTTATCATCATAAGATTTGACAACTCAATGATTGAGGTTGTTATTCTCCATCTTGGAGCCACTTCCAATGTTCGTGATCTCAAACATCTGATCGAGCATACCTTTTGTATATTGAAGCTCTTCGACAATCTAATTTTAGCATGCTTTTATTTCAGCAAAAGTACATGCATGATCTACTATTTCAACTAACATGCATAATTCAAATGTTGTTCGTTGAGCATCACGTGTTGACTCATAGATGGAATATCCTTTGTCCAATGATCATCACATGTATAGGCATGTGGTAGAAAATCTTCAATATGTTACTCTTACATGCACAAATTTTCTATGTTGTGAAGTGTGAACTATGCGGTGCCAATTTTTGCATCAATCATTGGAACTTCACTAGCAAGATATCAAAAGGATCCTTTGATATCTCAATAGCTCCTTTTTTCCACTAGTCTTTATGACGAACGTCATGCACTATTGGATAGAGACTAGGCTGGAGTGTCATTTGATCGAAAGTCTATTGGAGGTTACATCATTTACTTTGGATAAAATATTTTGTCTTAGTCAGCACGCAGTCTCTAATTCTTCCATGGAGTTTGGGTACAAGGCATTAGTACATAACTGAATTGATATGGTGATAATTTTTACTTATATATGAAAACTCTCTCCTTGTTTGGAGGCTTGTGGTATGACAACCTCTGTGTTTGGCAAGGATGTAAAACGTCGTCGCTAATTTTTTTTGTGAGGTAAGAACGCTTGGGAACCAAGCGTTTGAGAGCAAAATGCTCTTAGATGCTTGTGTGCCAAACACACACGTAGTGTACACAATAGCAAAACCCCAGTCTTCCATGCTCACACAAATCGATTTTTGGTTCATTTACATTCTTGTATTACTATATTTCTTGAGGATTACCTAATTCATGCTTTTTGAATTTGATTGTGATAGCTAATTTTTTGCATCATCTACCATTTTTTAGTTTTCTAAGAAATCAATTTTAATTTTTAAACAACAATTCACTCCTCCTCTTGGTGCCTTTTGATTTAACAATATCAATAACAAAAAATCTGCAACATGACACTTATTTTTATTAGGTGGACCAATCATTTCTTAGATTAACAAGAAATAAGAACGTGTGGTTAGACATACACAAGATGTTGATTCTATTGAGTGTAGTATAAGTCTAGCTCAAACGTTTTTTTATTTTATCTCAATCTGGTTAGAGGAATACTCTAACACCCTGTTTGGTTCAAGAATAATGCTAGAATAAGGGTTTATTCCACTTTAACCCACCAAACACCCATTAAAGTGACAAGGGTACACTTGGTATATATTTTGAAAAATCTTAACCTCATGAATAAGGAATTTCTTAGAGATAAACTAATTCACCATTTTGGTAGAATAATTTATTCTTTCCAAGATGAATAGGATAACTACCTTTATTCTACTTTATTTTATCCACCAACCAAACACCACCTAAAAGTATTATGATAATCAAGTTGCACTAAAACTAATAGTTCAAAAGGTAAATATATTAAATAAAATATCACTATATACAAGATATAATTGGAAAAGTAATGACAATAACCTACATGCTTATAAGTGACATGTTGATTCTCTCACAAAAAAGTTTCGGTTGGAACATTATCAAACATATTGGTTTAATGGGATTCAAGAATAATTGAATTGGAAAAAAGATGAACACATACTGGACTTTGACTACACAAAAAATGAGAGTGTTAAAAATACAATTGTGATATCCATGATATAATTCATATGAGATTATAAATGTTAATTGTGTATTCATGTGCTTAATATCTACTATGATATATGTGTTAAAGTGTGTATTGTAGTTTTAGTTTTCATATGCTGAAAATTAGCGAAATTCGATTAAGGCATGAAAATATGATTTTTGAAAAGTTTAGAATTTGGAAAATTAAAGTCCCGGTAATTGTTCATATATGTTAAAGTGTACTAAATATGATTTTTAATAAATTTTAGAAAGATTTTTAGTTAGGTGGAATGAAGGGACAAAAACGAAAAATCTGTAAAACTATCGATTTTGTTCTTCGGACCAAAATTTAGATTTTGATTCCTTTGAAATTTATTTTTATAAATATTTTCTTTGAATCCAAATG
>LTAE01005486.1:0-11844 GCA_001647135.1 Pontederia paniculata
CTCCTCCAACTACCACTCATCTCTGGTCGTCCGATAATTGCACCCCAATCACCTTGGACGTCCACTCTCGAGTGAATCCATCTGTCAAGCTCTTTCGGTCATTCGGCAATCCTTTGGTCGACCGATCTTGACCTTGCTCCATCGTTTTCAACTGCTCTAGACCCGCTGATTGTACCTCAATCACCCGGATGTCCACTCCTGGAGTTGAAGACACCTGTCAAGCTCCTTTGGCCGTCCGCTGCTCCTGTGGTCACCCAACTTGACATTGCACCTTCATCTTCAACATCACTGGTCATCCGCTGATTGCACCCAATCCTCCTCGGACGTCTACTCCTGGAGTTGAAGATATCTGTCAAGCTCCTTCAGTCGTCCGCTTCTCCTGCGATCGCCCACTTGACACTGCATCACTTCCTTCAACTTCTCTGGTCGCCCACTGATTGCACCTCAATCACTCGAACGTCCTCTTCTAGAGTTGAAAGTCTTCATCAAGATCCTTCGGTCGCCCACTTTTCACCTTTGGACGAACGACTTGACTTGTGCCAAAACCTCTAGCACACCTCTGGTCATCCGCTGATTCTTCCTGAATCCTTCGGGCGTCCACTGCTTATCCTTCTGGATACTTCAGGCATCCGATCATTCCACACTGAGATCCTCGAACGTCCGCACCCTCCTCTGCCAGTGCTTTGGCCATCCGCTCACTTCTCAATGAGATCCTCGGACGTCCGCCAAAGCTTTCTCTAACAAGTTTTGGACGCCCGCTCATTTCCACTGAAATCTTCAGATGTCTTTGCTTCCTCTAACATTCTTTGGACGTCCTTTGACACCTCATCAGATTCCTTGGACGTCCACTCTTCTCCTATCGGATACTCTGGTCGACCGCTGCTTTATCTCTTCAGCCTTCGGACGACCTCTGACTCATCATCGGTCATCCGCCCATCCTGCGATCGTCCGATCTCCAATCTCCAACAGCTTTACCAAACTCCTAGTTGTCCGCTTGTCTTCTCACCAAGACCCCAGAAGACCTTTGTCTTCACCTGATATCCATCGGTCGTCCGCAGTCCTCCTTCGGTCGATCGATCTTCATCTTGTCATCCGCTTTGGTCGTCCGCTGCTTCAACAACAGAGCCTTCAGACGTCCACTCTAGCCTGGGCAACCTCTCGGTCGTCCACTGTCTTCCCTCTAAAACCTATGGATGTCCATTGCCTTCATTCTCAGATCTTCGGTCATCCTCTCTTCAACTTCGGACGACCTTTCCTTCCCTTAACCAAAGCACTTCTTCGGCTAACTCCTCACTAGGCGTCCACTTCTCCTTGGACCACCCGTTCTTCATCTCCCTTTTTGTAGATGTGAAACCATCGGTCGCCCACTGTTCTTCATCGGGCGACCTCTTCTTTTTAGCCCTTGTCTTCGGTCGTCCTTTAAATATCTTTGGCTGATCGTTCAATCTTCAACTTTACTTTGTAGACCTTTGCCTCCAACATGGGTCGACCATTTCATATGCTTTGGACGACCATTGAGCACATAGAGTTCTTCTGATATGGTTTCTATGTGCATAGGTCATTCATTCTTTAACTTTGGTCGACCTATCATGCTCTAAACCTGAATATCCTGTGTTTCAGAAATCAGCTCAACAAGTTCATCAGTCCAGACTAAGTTTTCTCACAAAATTTGTGATCATCAAAACAATCTCGGGATCATAGATTCAACAATCTCCCCCTTTTTGATGATTACAAATTCATGAAGAGTGAACTTAGGGTTAGTTATAAAAATAAAGCTTATACAAAAATTTAACTAACATGCTCCCCCTTAATCAGATATCCCAGTTTCCAGTATAACTCTCCCCCTCAACCAATGCATATATTCAGTATATATAAAATGTACATACTCAACAATATGTTTTTAGCATTTTATACTTTGAAATGTGCTTCATAAAACATAAATGCCATGTAAAATTCACAAGCATGCTCAATTCATTTCTAAACACATAACTTATACCCATATCATTCAGATAAAAAAGATATCAATGTGCACTTCATTTCTAAAAGCCATTTTACACAGGATATTGAGAGCAAAAGAATATTAATTATAGACATTCGGATTAGGGTACAACAGTGCTTTTAGTACACTTGATTCTATCTAATATTCCTGATCCTTATTCTTGTTTCTTCTCGTAAAACTTTATCCAAACCTCTTTTCAGAGGGAGGGGAAACAGTTGAGTCTTCAGCTAATACTCTATTCGCTATTTCTTCTAAAACTTTATTGACTACATCAGCTATCAAAGTGTTAATTTCAAAATCTTGTTCAGCTTCAATTCTAATGATTTCCCCAGCTTGCATCTCAATAATTACTTGGCAAACTTCCACTTCTCCTGCAGACATTCTCTCTTGATTCACTCCTGCACTTTGAAGATCTATGTCCTAGTCACCATCTTCCTCTTCAGATTCTATTAAGATGGGTTCGTCGGGTTCATCCTGATCACTCCTCTGATTGTTCTATCCCCCTTTGTAATTATCAAAAGGGGACTCTGAATAAGGGTCATACCCATGTGCCCTCATGAAATCCTCCATAACTTCCTAGTGGTGATATGCTCGATTATGATGAATAGCAAGATGTGTCTGGCTTCACGACTATTGAACTGCTTCTCTCGCATTGTCTGTAGTAGCTCAAGAGCTTGACTTAATTGTGTTTTCACTGTATTGAGCTGAGTTGCCATAATGTCCATTTTGGTACAGAGAGGAGTCCAAGCAGTCCTAGATGGAGGCCATGTAGATGAGACAGTAGAAATGCCTACGACAGTGGAAGTTAGATCAAGGTTTCCAGCAGTAGAGGTGTCTTTGGAGGATTAAGAGGACTACGACATAGTATCCCGGAACTTGGATTTAGAAGAAAAGTCAGTAGGTTGAGGAGATTCTTTGGTGAGTCCTTTCCGTGTGAGGGTAGTAAAGGAAATTTGATCATTTTTGCTGGGAAGAAGAACATCTTCATTGTCATCAAACTTGGACCGAAGAAATTTTTGGACTAAAAAGGTTGTAAGGTTGCCAAAATATAGGCAAGCACCCTTGGTCCATTTAGAATGAACCTTCTCCTTGATTTTAATAATTTGATACATGATCAAATTACCTAGAGAAATCCTAGGGGCTGCTGGGTCTACCAGGTGTGCAAGGACAACAAGGTCAAGGAGATTCACTCCTGTGTAATGACCGGCCCTAGGAAGAATGACATGGGTGATGATGTGATGAATAGCTTCATAATAGGTGAAAGATATTTGTGGAAGGTCCCTTGGAAAAAGTATCGACTTGCCGTCCACTTACAACAAGAGCAGCTTGATTTGAGTGTAATTGGTATGTGGCCAATGCATTGGAGCAAGATTGATGTGGGGGAAATCTGGTTTGTTTAAGAACTCATTTAGTTTAGACTCCGTGACTACAAGGGTCTGGCCATCTAGGTAGGATCTAATTTCTTGACGAGTGTCATCATAGGTAAGATTCACGTAGAAATGTTTGACAATATTTGGGTGGACTGGCTGACCAAGATCAAGAAAGGTAACCTAGTCGCATTGTTCAAAGGTCTCTTTTAGACCAGGAAGCTGAAGGTTGTCCCAGTCAAAGGCATGAAACAGTTCAACTTGACGATGTTCACTATAGAAAGTGACAGATTCACTCTGAACTTTCTCATTAATGAACCATGGTGAACTAAAGCCAGAGTCAGTTGAAATAGAATTGTTCATGTTTTGATTTTTGCTAAGACAAGGTTCAGTTGTCGCAGAGGATTCATGAAGTGCTAAAGAAGTGGGTTCCTCGACTGGTCCAGTTCTTTTAACTAGTCTATGTTTCTTTGCGGTGTGCTTAATTGGGGTCATGATTCTAATGAGTGGTGAAAGAGCACAGATTTTAGAATGACAAAAAGATTAGTGCAGAGAGTAGAGAATGATTTGATTCTTTAATGGAAAGAAGCACATTCATCAAACGTTAAACCTAGTCGGGACAGGAAAAACCTAGAAATAACCAATTCATAGAGTAAGGGTAGAGATTTTGGGTTTACCGAGATGTTCGAAACCTTGTTTGAGTATGTGTTTAAATCCTTTAATCCCTTGGAGCTTCAGGTATGCCAAGACGATGAAGAAATGATGCGTAAAATCCAGCAGTGCAAAAGAAAGCCAACAAGTATACTGATCGCGCACAAGTAATATAGAAGATGAGAAGGATGTCGAACCCACGAGGATTGTTGTTTTATCTTAATTAATTATAAGGTGAATTGGAAGAATCAGTTTAATAAACATTGTTTAAATTTTCAGAACAGAAATTATAGAGAACAATTAGAAAAAGAATAGATGTAACAATTGACTAGATGAATTCAAGATATGGAGAAGGCAGGGGTATGTTCGCCGCTAAGTTGATTGGATTTAGTTAAACANGTTCATAACTAAATAACATATGAAGTTCATCTCAGAAAAGAATAAATTATAGAAACTACGAAGGATGAAGTTGAACAGCCTTCCAGCGAATGCACCATCCTCTCCTCTACTCCTGCAGCCTTTGGTCTTCGTCTTCTCCTCTCCAAGGATTGAATTAACTCTCAGCCAACCGTCCTCTCAATATTTTGAATATATCCTTTTATACTCTACTCCCAAAACTAGGATTTCATCATGACCTTCATATCCAATCACGTTTTCTTCACCAATGGTCATGATAAAATCGTATAGAAGTCTCTTATAACTCTTAAATATATCTCTTAATCGGTCCTCCAAGGGTTTAGATCAATTGCACTTCTTCCTGGCCATCAATCTCTTAATAAAACTCGGAAACAGAAATCCTGTAGCATCGTAACGGCCCGTAAAATTCCATAACGGCCCGTAAGTAAACAATTTGTGATTAGTATCCATACCTCACGGCCCGTAATGGTCCTTGACGGCCCATAAGTCATGATCAAATGGGGCGGCTTCTCGGTGTCATCCTTGACTTAAGGCCCATTACCAGCTGTCACACCCTGTAACATCTGAATTTCCGTTCTGCTGTCCACTGGAATGGCCGTGATCATGCATGACGGCTCGTAAGTTGGCAATTGTTGTTGTCCTAGATATCGTCACGACCCGTAACACTTCATAACGTCCCGTGACGATCAGAAATATCTGTCCTGGAGCTCCTGTGAAGGTCGTGATGTTAAGGTGCGGTTCGTGACATTGAACTTGACTGCACCTCTGATCTCATCACGGCCCGTGACAAATATCACGGCCCATAAATCGTGCGCAAGTCTGCTTCCCGGGGCGATTTCATCCACTTACAGCCCGTGATGAGACATCACGACCCGTAATAATCCTGTTGTAGCTCGGCATCGCTTCGGCAAGTGTCGTGATACGCACTTACGCCTCGTGTTGTCATGTAACGCCCCATAACAAGGTGTAACGACCATGAAATCTGGGAATTCAAAGTCGGGAGCTTTGGCATGTCGTGATATCATGTTGCGGTCGTCACATTTTGTGTTACGGCCCATTATAGTTCATAACGGCCCGTGAAGTTGAGTTGAAACTTCCAATCGCCTCTGGACAGGTCGTAACGGCATGTAATGACTCGTGACTGCTAAATTTGCTCCTTTTTGACTTCATCACGGCCCGTGATGGATTGTCACAGCCTGTGATGAACCTATAATCTTGTTCCCGTCGATTCTAGCCCTTTAAAGCTTCTCCTAAGCAGATTTCTTGCAAAATTAACATAAACAAGAGTAGAACCATGACTCGAAATAATATGAACAAAAACAAAACTAAATGGATGCATGCAACCTGAAAATGACACAAAATTATGCCTAATGCAGGTCCTAAAATATGTTATAAATTGCATGCATCAAATACCCCCAAGCTTAAGATCTTGCTTGTCCTCAAGCAAGCACAAAGGAAGACTCAAGAAAATTCCATCATAATCTATATCATATAGACCAATACTTTTCTCCTACCACCCTCTTACATGTACATGACGAGAGACTATCACCTTTACCTGAGTCAGGCTCCATAGAATTTCTGAATCTTAAACACATTTAAATAGNCATATATGTAAAAGCTGTGTAAAAATGATACAAAATACAATATTATTATCAATAGTATTTTATTATTATATCATTATTTAATTTTATTCTTATCTTGTTCTTACTACAACCAAACACCTCCTAATTCCTCAAACTAGAATTGCTCAAGAAGATTTTTGTTCTCACACATTTTGTTCTTGATTTAAGAACATCAAGTTCTCATTCCAAACAGGCCCTTAGAGACAATTAAGAAGTATCTCTTGTTAGGCTCTGATGCCTTATTGTAAAATCCCTAGAAGCACGCACTGCCATGTAACAAAATGCTCTCTTGGAGATGCTACGACATTTATTCTTTTCTTAACTTTCAGATTGACTATTTGACCAGTAAATCAAATGTGAAATAAATGAAAAATATTATAAAATACGGAAGTTTTAAAATTTGTGGTGTCTCATACAATCTAATAAAGCTAATACAACTTAATAAAATCTATATTAAAGAGACACCTAGACCAAGGATCATTATCCATATGCAAGTTGCATCCATCATGAGTATTTATCATCATCCACACCAGCATCATCTATGTATACCCTTGACCTGTAAGATCCAATACAAGGGACGCAATTCTCATGTGAGCTATGAAGCTCAATATGTAAAGCATATAAACTCACAGATATGATAATTCTTAATAGAATAAATCTTAACATGTGTAAGGGCAATATGATAAGGACTCAAGGTAATATTGATCAAAAATATTATCTAGACATTATAAGGTCAATCAATGAGGAAAGTAGTACAAGCCTAACATGCCATCATATATATACAATTGGCTCAAACCAATAAAGCATAATATTGGGTCGATGATAATCATTATTTCTTATGTAATGAGGCCAATTATAGGGAGTACTCTATATCCAACAATAATGATCTTTACTTAACATAGAGGCAATCAATGAGGACTAAGTCCACTACCAACATATAAACCTCATTTATTCGTTATTCATTTTCTATGCATTCCAATGCACCATCAATATTTTTCTTTCTTACTTTCGTCATCTTTTCTTACTTTGATTTCATACATTTCATGATAAGATAATGCATTAGGAATAATCTATAACAGATAGTTAAACATCAATTACTTTTATATCATTAATCTTTCATCATCATTGTCATAATTTACTTTCTTTGCATGGGGGTAAGCTATGAGGGTATCATTAAAGATAGTCAAATATCAATTACTCCTCTGCCATCATCACCATTTTCATTTTCTTTGTTTTCTTTTCATTCATCATTTCTTAACTTAACATTCACTCATCTATCCATCAATCATCTAATGCAATATTTAGACTAAATGATTATCTTGTTATCTTTGACGTATTTCATTAACGACTTGGAAGTGACTTTGAGGGTTGCTTTGTGGTGATTTTGAAGGGGTCATGAGTCTTGGAGGTCTCATCAATAGATTAGTTGGGGTGAAAAAGCCACGATCGATAAGGATGTTCGATAAATTCTTTTGTTGCAAGACAAAAAGAAAGTCAAGCAACAGAAACTAGATAGTAGTTGTTCTATGAGTTCCCCATTATTAATAACACTACAGCTCCCAAACATTCAATGCATAGTGACCTCATCATTTAATTAGGTGAAAATGTTTGACTATTTTGTCCACAAATTAATCCGTAATGTTTAAAAAAATCTACCATCATATATCATTCGGGATTTTAAATAAAATGATAATAATAAATAAAAACCTCGCAAAATCTAACACAAACGAAAGGCTTTCGTGGGTATGACCCACAAAATCACGACCGTGACATCGCAAAATCATGGTTGTGACATGGGTTTTCACGAGTGTGACTAAGTCTTCACGATCGAGACCGAGAGACGATTTCTTTTGTCTTAACTTCATGGGCATGAGCTCCAACTTCATAGATGTCCAAATTCACGACTATTGGAACATGGACTTTATGCCTTAAACCATTATGTTTTCATGATACAAATCTCGAGTAATTAGAATCATTCAAAAGGGATTAATTTGGAAAAGATAGCTCTATGTGTTAACCTTCATATTAATATTTGGTCATCCTATTTTATGTTTTGATTGAATTATGTTTACTAATAAGTTGTTTGAGTGATGAAAAGATAGGTGTAATGAAGATTTGAAACTTCCAATGATACGATGTATCATAATTCAAGAAGTTTCGAAGGTTGGATGGATCAACTACAAGGTCGGTTGAACCTAGCAAAGGTCGATCGACTTACCTTAGACTCACAACATGCTAATCAAACTTCAACAAGATTTATGAAGATGTTACTGATAGATCTGGATTGAGTCAGTACAAAAGTTGTAGAAATTTTTGTTAGCTTTCCAAAGAATCAAGAATCACGTCAATCAAATATCGGTGCAGAGAGTTATGATCAAAATAGTGCAAGTCTATCAAGCTGACTCACGAGAAACGATCGATCGCTATCCTAAACCGGTTGACCGATCTGATGCATTATGCAAGGCATATGATAAAATTTCATAGCGGTCGATCGGCACATAGGAGCGTCGATCGGTGCAACTCTAACGGTTATATTTTTAAAGAGCGGACGACCGGTACAGATGAGTTGTCAACCGGTGCAACTCCAACGACTATATTTTGGTAGAACGATCGAACGGTGGATGGAGCGATCGACCGGTGGCGAGCTGGAAAGTTCGAAAAGCTAGTTTTCTTGTGTCAAATCAAAGAAAAAAAGGATGCAACGGCCATATTGAAGACAAGAGACTATAAGAGAGTATTTTGAAGGTAACAATAGCAGCAATTAAGGGGAAATCATCTTGCAAACTTCCTATAGCACAAAAAAGTACTTTGAGCCAAAACTTGCAAATCTCGTCTCCCTTTTTCTTGTTCTTAAGTGTTTTCATCTTATAAAAGAAAGATTGAGTGAGAAGCTTTATTTGTATTATTGTAAGAGACTTAGCTTTATTGTAAGAGAGGTTCACACATAGTCTCTTGAGCGAAGAAAAATTTGAGATTGTGAGCTTCCTTGGAGAAGAGGTTTCGTCTATCTCTTGAAGCGAAGAAATGACAAGTTTGGTATAATTGAGTCTTCCTTGCCCTATGAAGGAAAGCTAGTGGATATTCGATGGTCTCAAGGTCGAAAAAGTCGGAGCGGGGAGGTTGGCCAAATTGGGGCCGAATCTCGTCAACAATATTTTTGTCTTGAGTTTGCATTCTCTCTTACTCGCTTTGCTTATTATCTTGCATTCTCACTTTATATTACTATTGTGCTTATTCACGATAAAAGGCTTTTGATTTGATTTTTGCGACAAATCGATTTGACCTTTCGCGTATATTTTGTGAAATCGGTTTAAAGATTTTATTACACCAATAAGTTTGAACATATTTTTGTCTCAATGATTGAGAGATTACCAACATTTTAAAATGCATATCTTATAAATCTTTTTACATAATCGTCTTATTTAAAAATTTGAAATTCTCATGACATAAAAAAGAAATGTTAGCACATGTGGATGGAAAATATTGGTAAAAGAGATTTAAAATTGAAATAGAAATAGTATATTGATGTATTATTCGAGAATTCATGACTTAATTCATTCAAACTTTATATATTTGTGCATATATATGTTTCTCTTCTTTATGCTTTTGAAATTGTTATTTGAGAAGAAATATTTGCATGTTGGTTACTTTTTAAAATATCTTTGTGCAAAAATATTGAATACACATGTACGACATAAAATTAGGAAATTGTTTGAAGATCGAAAGGAAAGTTTAAAAGAGAACTCATATTATGAAAATGAATGTGAGAGTATTTTTATGATAAAGAAAGAAATGTGAACTTGATGCCTTCTCAATAAGTTTGAACATATGTTGCATGCTTGAATAACAAACGTCTTAAAGTAAATTATTTTTGTCTATTGATATTTGAAAATTATTTATGCATTATTGGTTGGATAAGATTATTTTATATGAAAAAATTATGTTCATACGATTGCTACATGATTTACTTATGCAAATTGATATAATGATGTTTGGTCATGATAAGTAAGCCTATAAATATACTTGATTAATCCTTTAGGCCAATACCTTGACATTATGATCTTATTTGATTCCATCTTAATATGATTATATTTATGCCTCTATGAATGATTTGTTTATAAATTGAAGTATCTTTTAATCATTCACATTGAAATGTCAATATAGTGCTTAATGCTCACATGATATTATAAAAATATTTTTAAAATGCTCATCATTATAAGAAGTTTTTTTTGTGACAAAAAAATGAGATATTGTGAAAAGATATGAACCGAGTTAGAATTTAAAAGGAGAAATTTTGATAGATTTTATGCATATTCCTCTCCTTGATTTTAAATCCTGACAATTCAAAATTTATGGATTTTGATTGCATATTCCTCCTATGATGAAAATCTTGCATAAATTTAGGGGAAACTATATTTTCTCACATATATGCTTAACTTGCCATTTTCTTTTTTATATGACAAAAGGGGGAGAAGAGATGGAGAAATATAATCGTTAAGTTATCATATATGATATCAAAGTGATTAGTTTGTTTCTATGCTAAAATATTAATATATCATATTAGTGGGAGTGAAACTTAACATGTATTATTTTCTAATTGAAACACTTCTCATATTTCTCGATTTGTCATCATAGAAAAGGGGGAAATTGTTAGAATATAGGCTTTATGCCTTAAACCATCATGTTTTGATGATAATAACCTCGAGTAATTAGAACTATCCAAAAGGGATTAATGTGAAAAAGATAGCTCTATGTGTTAAACTTCATATTAATATTTGGTCATCCTATTTTATGTTTTGGATTGAATTGTGTTTACTAATAAGTTGTTTGAGTGATTAAAAGATAGATGGAATGAAGATTTAAAGCTTCCAATGTTTCGATGCATCATAATTCAAGAAGTTTTGAATGTTGGATGGATCAACTACAAGGTCAGTTGAACCTAGCAAAGGTCGGTCGATCGACCTTAGACTTACAACATGCTAATCAAACTTCAACAAGATTTATGAAGATGTTATGGACAGATGTGGATCGAGTCATGAATATAAGAGTTGTAGAAATTTTTGTTTTCTTTCCAAAGAATAAAAAAATGCATCAATCGGATATCGGTGCAAAGAGTTATGATCAAAATAGTGCAAGTCTATCAAGCTGACTCAGGAGAAATAGTTGACCGCTATCCTGAACCGATCGATTGGTCTGATGCATCTCTAACGGCTATATTTTAATAGAGTGGTCAATCGACACAGAGGAGCGATCGACTGGTGCAACTCTAACGACTATTTTTTTAATAGAGCGGACGATCGGTACAGAGGAGCAATCGATTGGTGCAACTCCAACGGTTATATTTTGGCAGAACGGTCGACCGGTGACAAGCTGAAAAGTTTCAAAAACTAGTTTTCGTGTGTCAAATAAAGAAAAAAAGAGAGTGCAACGACCATATTAAAGACAAGAAATTATAAGAGAGTGTTTTGGAGGTTACAATAGTAGCAACTAAGGAAAATCATCTTGCAAACTTCCTATAGCACAAAAAGAGTACTTTGAGTCAAAACTTGCAAATCTCTTCTCCTTTTCTCTTGTTCTTAAGTATTTTCATCTTGTAAAAGAGAGATTGAGTGAGAAGCTTTATTTGTATTATTGTTAGAGACTTAGCTCAATTGTAAGATATGTTCACACATAGCCTCTTGAGCGAAGAAAAGTGTGAAACTGTGAGCTTTCTTGGAGAAAAGATTTTGTCTACCTCTTAAAGAAAAGAAACGACGAGTTTGGTGTAATTGAGTCTTCCTTGCCCTAC
>LTAE01005486.1:12208-22737 GCA_001647135.1 Pontederia paniculata
CACCAATTCCCCCCCCCCCCCCCACCTTTTGGTGCCAAGTAATCTTACAACGACGTTAACCGAAGACACAACATCTCCTATCTACAACTTCAGCTCGTGACAATAACTTCATAGGCATGAACCTCAAATTTGCGGGCATGATGGTTCTTTCCATGACGATGGATTCATGAGCGGTGGCTTCACAATCCTGAAATCCAATTTCACGACCATGAATGCAGGTGCGAGATGTCGATTTCCTTTTCCCTTTTTCTTTTCTTTCTTTTATTTTCTTTTCCTTTTGGTACAAAAAATCTCACATAAATTAATCGAAAAAACATTAGTATAAAGGAGACTTTGCATAACTTCATAATTATGGCCATAAAATTGTTCTATCTAGGACAAAAGCCTAGCATGAAATCATCTATCAAGAAAACATATTTATGAGGGATCACCTATGAACATACCAATTGTTGCAGGGTTTTCCAATTTGTTCTTCGGGCTTTAATTGTCCTTGATTTTTTTCTCATTGAACTCTGAGTTGTTGATCTCTTTCATGTTCTTCTAACAGGGTTTTGACGTCAACTTAGATGAGAAAGAGAGACAACTACATGGGGAGTGGCTCAATTCTTAGATCTACACAGAAGAAGAGGGAAGAGGGAGAAGAATTCAGACGACTAGGGCTTGAGGAAAATAATAACTTGTTAATGCTTTTTTCCACCCTAAAAGTCTATTTATGGGGGAGTTCTAAGGCTTCTTCAAGTATAAACTAACTCAAGCTCTATCATATGAATTTAATTCATAATCTAGTTAAATAAAATATTAATATTATTTAATTAATTATGCTTTAAATACATCCATGTTAGTCATATGTATGAACTGGGTATTACACGATACAGTTGTATTCTTCACTACGAGCAGACCGAAATATTCTCAAGTAAATTCTATCGACTAATACTATCTTATTCTTCAATATGGGGCGTATTGATGATCCTATTTGAACTTTTATCATTTTTCTCGGACCTTGTGTCTTATTAAAGAAACTCAAACGCGTGTAGATCTCCGAAGAATAATCAAAATAAGCATATAGATTATTTAATTTGAGTTCCAAATGATATGTAGATATATATTTTAACGCACTTATCAATGATGTGCTCCTTTGCTCCGGAGGTAGATGCTTTGAAGGTGATGCTGTAGAGGTGGTTGGAACTTCCAAAGGCAAATTCTTCCTTTGGGCTTCACCATCATTGGTATATTCATTGGTATGCTTGATCATCCATTGAGTAGTAGTTCATGTTCTCCTTTGAATATAAATTTAAATATAATATAATATAATATTAAAATAAAAAATAAATGATAAATTTAGAAAGTAAGGACTTTTTAAAGTTAATTATACAAAGGAATTTTGAAAATCACTTAAAAATGTCATACCATGTGTAATAAATCAATGACAAAAAAATCATTTAGGTGTTCCAATAGAACTATTAGCTTCACCACATCAACCAATAATATTTATTTTATAAATCTGTAATATATTATAAATATTGCCATTATAAAATAATAAATATGGTAGTAAAAATCCTTATAGAGAATATTCTAATGATAATATGTATTATAATAATATAAAATAATTTAATCTATCAACTAATATGATATTATAAAGTCTATTAATAATGTGTTATCGATATTATATAATTGGAAGAAATGCAGTTTGAACAAAATGTGATGTTAGTAGGGATAGTAGGGGGACGGGGGGTGTAAACAAAATAAATATAAGAGTTAAAAAACCTAAAAATTCACCCCACATGATGTGAAAATCAATATTTTTAAATCCAAAAGACCTAGTAATTTTTAAATTAAAAAGTACCCTGTGTTAGATGGTGACCTATATAATTAAACTTTTATAATTTATTCACTGTTGTTATATAGAAGTATTTAATTAACATAAAATTTATGTAAACATATACTGAAGGAATTATATAACGCATAAATAATAATGTTATTATTAAAATATATAAAGCTCCATTGATGTCAATTTAAATACTCCTTAATATTACCATAATGATAAAATTAAAAAAATAAGGCCTTGAAGAAAACACTAAGATCTTGATAATTTTACATTTTGAAAAATCATCCGAAAAATTATAGGTATTTTTTAACTTTTAAAACTAATCCAACCCATTATCACTTTCATCCTCAGAAATAAATAAATATATATATATATAATATATATATATATATCCTCATAACTATTTTTCAATGTATTCACTTTCAAATACTAAAAGTATGCAGTAAATACCATCTTACAAAATTACATTGCATCCAAGGCTGAAATATATGTTAAGGTGAATTATAGTTTGCAGAACATGATTTATTAATGCAACACCTGAAAGGTAGTATTGTGAAATTAACGGAAAACAAAATTAACGTTGTGCAATTATCACGAATTGCAATTTAGTAGCCCGTCAAATTTTGTGATCATGGTTTCTAGAAACTGAGACTTGGATGCCATAATTCATAATTACCAATATTCCATACCGGTATAGTCTTCTCTTATTCAAAGGTATGGTTAGGAATGAAGAATTAAGAAACTACATTACAAAAAGCAGACAGGAAAAAAAAAATAATACTAATCCTCTAGCAAACATCTCAAACTTGATAGAAATCTTTTAATTTTTAAATCAAATTAACCAAATATTAATAATTTTAAATTATTAAACAAAGCCAGCGGGAAAAAATGTCGAAATCTACCTACGTCAATACAGCCGATGGTCAACATTTATGCCCAATACAATACCTGCAATGACCATTGGAGCTTCGAGATGATGCATCATGCACCATTTCACCATGACAAGACTCGCCGGAGCACATCCCCTGTTCGTCCTCCTCCTCCTCTGCGCCATTGCTTCCAATCTATCAACTCGCTCCGTCGCAGTTGATATTTATACTCTAACGCCGGAGCAACCTCTCGACGACGATAACCAAACCTTAGTCTCTGCAAACAGTTCATTCGTGTTAGGCTTCTTCAGTCCCCAAAACTCGAATCATCGCTATATCGGCATATGGTATCACCAGAGCAAGGTCTCTGTTCGAACCGTCGTGTGGGTCGCCAACCGCGAGCATCCCATCACGGACGGTGGTGGAAGCCTGTCCATCGCCGGCAATGGCACGCTCTACATCACGTCCGGCAATTACAGCATCTGGTCCTCTCCTTCGTTGAGCCTCCGTAATCCAGTTGCCCAACTCCTAGACAACGGCAACTTCGTCGTGAGGGAAGCCAACAGCGATAGCGACGATCCGAAGAGCTATGCATGGCAAAGCTTCTTTTATCCTACCGATACCATGCTTCCGGGGATGAAGGTTGGATGGGACCTCGAGACGGGCCTCAACAGCACTCTGGTAGCTTGGAAGAGCTCTAACGATCCGTCGCCGAGCGATTTCAATGCGATTCTCGACCGCCAAGGCTTTCCCCAGATCAAAGTACAGTACAGGTCAAGCTTGTTCTGGCGCGCCGGTCCGTGGAACGGGCTTCGGTTCAGCGGCGTCCCCATCATGAAGTCGTACAGCATGTTCGCCTTCCAGTTCGAGAACAGACCGGACGAGGTCTCCTACATGTTCGTGCTGCTGAATGCTTCCATCATCTCCCAGATGACCCTGAACCAGTCCGGAAGCATACAGCGCCTCATATGGATCGAGGAGAACAAGTATTGGAAGATCATCTGGTCTGCACCTTCGGACCAGTGCGACACGCCGTCGTACTGCGGCCGCTACGGCGTCTGCAACTCCAACAACGATTTCGTATGTGGTTGCCCTCAAGGATTCCGTCCGGGAAATCCAACGACATGGTCGCTGAGAGATGGATCGGGCGGGTGCATCAGAAACAATTCTTTGAACTGCTTGACCGACGGGTTCACGCTACTGAACGGGGCGAAGTTGCCGGACACAACAAACTCGTCAGTGGACATGAGCTTGAGCCTGGAACAGTGCCAGCAGAAATGTTTGAACGACTGCTCCTGCACAGGTTATGCCAGTGCTAACATCAGTAGTGGAGTTGGCTGCTTAATTTGGACCGATGACCTCACTGACATCAGAGTCTTTACTAACGGAGGACAAGATCTATATATACGACTGGCAGCAGTGGATCTTGGTACGTCCTTCTTTTCTGTGCACCAAATCTATTAGTTTCTGAGTTTGATGTTCGATCAAGTTTTTCTGCAACATCACTTCCAAATTTCTTTAGGTTCTTGTAAGACTAGACAAGTGTATTTCCCGTGTCCGAACGAGCATCCAGGACATGAGAAGTTAGTATCATTTATCAGAATGCAATGTTCTTGATCAGCAATTCGGTACTAGCTGCATAAATAGAATCATGGCAATGAACACATATATGAACGCTGGAAGTGTGCATTTCTACTAGGCTGATATTTTGATTTTTGGTAACATAATTGTGATCTTTTATTTATAAAAATTGGCAACTTCGCAGCAAAATCCCCTGATCAAAACCACTCTCACAAGAACAAAGTGCCCATCATTGCTGCAAGCCTTGCGTCTGCTATCGGTGCGTTGGCCTTTCTTGCTTTCATCTGTTGGAAGCTGAAAAAGCGAGAGAAGATGTTCACAGATGAAATGAGAATCCAAAGTAATATGATCCGTTCATTTTCGCAATCAAACAGAGGTACATTAATCTGCACTTCATTTACATAAGTGATAAATTAGTACATGGAAAGGAAAATTTTACTTCACACCTGAATAAGCAACCATATGTCAGGTGCAATCACAAATGATGCTGATGAGGAAGTAGATTTGCCGATATACGATTTCGAAACCATATGCGCTGCAACTGAAAACTTCTCCTATCGTAACATGCTCGGAGAGGGTGGATTTGGCTTAGTTTACAAGGTAATCTTACATTGATATATATACTAGTTAATCTTGTAGAAAGTAAGTTTGATTGACTGATACTTATGTCAGGGTAAGTTAGCCGAGGGGCGAGAGATAGCCGTGAAGAGGCTTTCAAAGACTTCCATACAAGGCATCAATGAGTTCAAGAATGAGGTCACCCTGATTGCCAAACTCCAGCACAGGAACCTTGTTCGTCTACTTGGTTGCTCTGTTGCAGGGGAAGAGAGGATTCTGGTGTATGAGTACATGCCAAACAAAAGCTTGGACGCATTCTTATTTGGTTAGCTTTAATCAAGTGCCTAATGTGTTGCTGTTTCTTAACTTACACATCAACTCGAACTTTGCCTGTACTTTGCAGTGAGATGAAATCTTTGTAATTGGAAGTATTTTGTTATCTTGTGATGACAGAAAAGGATAATGGATTGAATCTGAGTTGGCAAGCTCGCTATAACATCATCACAGGGATAGCAAGAGGGCTTCTATATCTCCATCAAGACTCTAGATTTAGGATCATTCACAGAGACCTGAAGGCTAGCAACATTCTTCTGGACAATGACCTCAACCCGAAAATATCGGACTTCGGGTTGGCTCGAATATTCAACGACGATGATGCCATGAACATTACGAGAAAAGTTGTCGGAACATAGTCAGTAAATGCCTACTATTAAATGCATATAACATATTCTTCAACTTGGAGAGTCAGCTGACAATGTTTATTGCTATTTATGTATGCAGTGGATACATGTCTCCGGAATATGCATTGAATGGATTATTCTCAGTGAAATCAGATGTGTTCAGTTTTGGAGTTTTAGTGCTGGAAATCATCAGTGGTGTGAGGAACAAAGGAGTTTATCATTCCAAGCCAAAAGATTATCTCCTAGGAAAGGTAAGCATGAAGTCAATACATTATGCCTAGCAACTTTAAGCATGAAGTCAATACATTATGCCGAGCAACTAAGTAGCAACTAACATGAAAAAAAAAACATGGTTTCTTTATTGCAGGCATGGAGCTTATGGAATGAAGGCAGAAGTTTGGAGTTGATTGATCCATTGATAGGTGATGGGTACTCAATCTCTGAGGTGGTGAGGTGCATAAAAGTGGGGTTGTTGTGTGTTCAAGAACACCCTGAAGATAGGCCTACAATGTCTAACGTGGTTATAATGTTGGTGAGTGAAAACATGGTGCTGCCTGAGCCAAAGGACCCTGGTTTTGTGGCCAAAAGAGACGACATGGATTCACAATCGTCCTCTTCATCCTACAAACAAGAATTCGGCAGCGTTAATTATGTAACTTTGACCACTTCAGTAGGTCGATGACGAGCTAGTTATTTCGAGTGTGTACTCATGAATTTTGTTTTGCTTGAATCAGTGAGTATTATTTATAGATTAATCGAGGTCTATCATATTTAAGTAAAATATATTATATATTCTATCATTTAAATCGTTAAATTTAAAATTTGTAGTGGAGAAAAATAAGTAAAAAATATAAATTTTAAATAAACTATTTATTTTGAATTATACATTTTAAATTTAATGGTTCAAACCATAGGATATATAGTGTACCTATTTAAATAGGATATACCTTCATTAAACTCATTATTTATTTCTAACCCTATTTATTTATACCAATCTTCATTAATATATATTTTTCATGTCTCTTTTATCTACAATGTTTTTTATGATGAAGTTGTGACTATATATTATTAAAACACAAAATATTAATCCAATTAATAAGTTTATGACCTTCATTTTATGCTCTCTTATAATTTCAATTAATTAATTGGCTAAATTTAATCCATAATTTTATAAATTAATTTCTATATTAAGGAAAATTTGACAAGTACTTTTTAGTTATAGATTACATGATTAATGAAAAATATAATCATGTATGATTTGAAATTAATTGAATTTAGATAATAATATTAATTCATTTAAATTTGTTATTGTCTTTGCACATTACTTTTTATTTATATTAAAATATATGTATTTGGTAGTATTGACGACAAGTTGATTACGTATATTAAAAAATCATAATTTGGAATCACAATAATTACAATGCTTAGTATAATAACTTTTTTTTTAAATAATTACTATTTGTTAATAATTACAAACATAAAGATTAAGAAAGTTAAATTTTCTAAGTCTTGGGTACTAGGTTCATCCCTGATTAAACATGATCATCTTTATATTTTCATCGTAATATGGAAGAAAATGTCATCTACACAATCATACGAGGTTTGAAATTGTTCACTCAGTTATTCGATCATTAAATCATTTGTTACTCCCTTTATTTGATGTGTGTAGAAGTTCATCATATTCTAAGTAATTCAGCTTAAGCTTCACATTCAAATGTTAAAACTAAACAGTGACGCTCACACAACCAATCCACATTCGCACCAATTAATTTATTTCTCAATGTTTTTATTGCTATTTTTAATATTTAGAATTATTAACATATAATTAGTCTGAGTGACTGAGAATAATTATAAATAATACTTAAGCCACCGTCCATGATCCAATGCCAATTTATTATTTTTGAAATCTTTGATGTCATGAATGTATGTAAACAAGCAATTAAACCGTCCTATTCTCCCAGTTGGTTTTGTTTTGAAATTTAGGAAGGTTTACTTCTCAATCAAACCCCATCCGAAGCACCCGAGATTTGGTTAGAATACATGACCAAGACTTTGCCAAATATGTCCGAAAACAGGATATGATGAGGAAAGATTATTGGAAGATGATTCAGCAAAGTTAAAAGCATGTCCATGTTTCAATTAATTAATAGTTTTGTTCCCGAGAAGAAGATAAGATCAAATTTAAAATATAATATTATTAAATTACATAAACTTTTAACTATCATCTCAAGATTCAAGATCATCTGATTAATTTATTATTATCACATCATATTGGATTATGACGGACAAAACTTGTTCAATTTCACACATAACTCGTCACTTTCATTTTTCTTTGTCGTTGATTGTTTATTTTTTCTGCTACTTTTTTTTCTTTGACGAAATTGTTCTCTCCTCAATTTGAAAGCTCGCATGCAAGCGAGCTAGCCGTGAGGCTCGTCTCTAAGAGAGCTTTCATAGGCGGTGAGCGCGATTTTCATGTGTTTAAGAGTGGATAGTAAGTGAGGTAGAGGGGGCAATTTCATCAAAGAGAAAAAGATAGATAAAATAAAATTGTCAGCGAGGAAAAAATAAAGTGATAAAATATCAGATTGAAAAGTCAAATTTTAGTAACTAAAGATTATATACGAAAATTCACGATAGTTTAAAAGCATATAAGAAGAAATAACCCTTATGCATAAATAAAAAGTAGTGGTTTTGACTTTTTTTTATTTTTGATATTGTAATTTTAAATTAAATTATTCAGAATAAAACCAAAAATAAAAAGAAACATGTTTTCTTTTTGTCTAATATTGTTTAGAGTAAAAAATATAGTAGAGTAGATATAAGCGTCTTGTTAGCCCGATCGTGGATCACCTATCAAGGTGGTCCACGGATAGTCCAATAACCAGATTTAGTGGACCGGTCAAAACCATAATGAACCGATTGAAAGTGCTATTCTAGTGAACCTGATACACTAACAAAAATAAGAAAAAGAGAAAATAAGGACATGGTACAGTAACTCAATTCTCGATTTGATTATCAAGAGAGTAATCAGCGAATTGTACTTTTTTTTATTTTAAACATTTTCTTTCATTGTATTAAGTCATGGACTTGAGAGAGAGAGAGAGAGAGTTATGGTTTTAAACAACGGATGGAGGCACCTTGCACATGTCATGTTCCAATTTACAAGTCGTTTGCCTGCTGCACTCCGCCCCCGTCAATTTTGGTCTTTACATCTATCGATCGCATGTGCCTTCCGCCTTTATGATTGCTGCTATCATCGCCTTGTGTTGCTAGCCATTTCATCTCAATTCGCACATTGTGGACAACTTAGCGTGCCCGGGCATGGATGATGATTTGTGACGACCATTGCAGTGCAATCGACGACTCCCTGGCGTGTCTCAATGGTTAGGGGTGTGAATGATGATGACATGGTGGTAACCTACAATAATCTCCTACTTGACTAATATGGTCACTGGTTGTTAGCACTCGCACTATTCGTGCAGGGTCTAACTGGAGATCATGTCTTGAAGTTTCATAATCCGTGATAATTCATATCGATTCAAATATTTCTAAATCTCATCAAGCCCACATGCTTGATGAAATTACTGATGACAATTGTCTTTATGATAGAATAAATTAACATATCACTCATAGACACGTAGGTCACTGTTACTTTCTTCTTATCCATTGTATCTTGACTATAGTTATCTTCAATCTGAATATATTTATTTTTGAATTGTTGGCTCCACTGTGTATCAAGTTAATTGTAGCTTGATATTCACAATATATAAGTACTGGTCCTCTAACCAGATCAAGCCATAGTTCTAAAAGAAAACACCTAAGTCATACACCATGGGTGTTTGTTGTACTGCTAGTAATATATTCAACCTCCTGTGTGTATCTAGCCACACATTCATGTTTCATGTTGCCCTAAGAAACGGTTGCACCACCTAGAAGGAACAAATGATCTGATATAGTCTTGTGGTCGTCTATATCACCGTCAAAGTTTGCATCTTACTACCCTATTGCCTAGAGTGTATCAACGCGTATGTCAACTTCAATTGTATCATGCCCTTCACATATCGTAGTATTCTCTTAATGGTCTTCCCGAAGTTACTTTGAAATATGCTAACTAGGCTTATCTCGTAAGCCAAATTAGACCTCGTACAGAGCATTGCATACATTAGGCTCCACATGCTTCTTCATACGGCTCACCTAAAAGTTTTTTCCATGCATTGGAACACTAAGTTTTACTTAGTCTTTTCTCAATCATTAGACGTGCAGATGTGAGATTGCTACTCTACATCTTGAACCTCCTCACTATCTTATTACTATATTGTTCCTAACTTAAACTTAAACTTCTTAAGTTTCTATCATGACTAATTTGAATGCCCACTACATAGAATGTCACTCTCATACTTGTATTTTCAAATCACCTGCTCTATTTTTTTTAATCTCATTTAGCATCTCTACATCATTTTCGACAAGTAATATGTCATTCACATATAATGACAATATCACAAAATTGCTCTCACTTTTCTTGATGTAGACACTATCCAATTTATTCGTCTTGAAATCAAATTGGTCTATCATCTTATGAAACTTTAAGTATCATTATCTAGACGATTGCTTTAAGTCATATAGCGATTGATGCGAAAAATCACACGCTAAAAACTCAGCAAATATACTGGTCGCACAAGTAATAAAGAGATGAGTAGAGTGTCGAACCTAGGGATCGACCCGATGAACCCGATGATCCGAACCGATCCAATCTTAATTGGGTCGGATCGGATCGTTGGTCGGGTCGAACCCGAACCGATCCGACCATAACCCGATCATCAACGCGTCGGGTACAGATTTCAATTTTTCGAACCCGATCAACCCGACCCAACCCGATGACCCGAACTTTTATATATTTTTTATTAAATTTAAACTAATTTATTCTTAATAAGAAGTTTATAGTACTTTAAAATTAAAGTATATTACAAATTTATACTTTATATCCTTTAAATCATTATAAAACATTGAAAAAAA